>VMDO01029756.1:0-22188 GCA_007922755.1 Pedetes capensis | reverse complement strand
GGCTCATTTTCCAGCACTATATCTGACAGTGCTTATTTGCTATTCATAGGGTTTTCAATGGCTGATTGTTTTGGGAGTGGGCTGCCAGGTCCTTCTCTAGTTTGTCTTAGTCTGGAAGCTCAGCTAAAACCTGTCCACTGTGGGCGGACCTGCTGGTATCTGAAATACAGATGGCATAGCTTTCAGCATCATGGCAACAGCAGCACACAAGCCCCACAGCACGACAAGCTGACAGACACGTAGGAATGCTGGGTTATACCACTGTGTAAATCCCTGACCCAAATCTGCTCTTCCCTCTTGTTTCACTCACCTCTTTGATTACTAAGACAAATATCTAATGGTGCCCTCGCTTTTTGATGCTGACTGCTTTATGCGACCGCAATTCTATCAAGCATGGAAAATAAGGGTAAACATGGTTTCCATTATTCATTTTGTGCTTGGCACAGGCATAACAGCACGGGACAAAAGAGAAATCAGAATCTACGCCATGACGAGCTTTGATTAGTGAAATCACAACCACAGCTGGATGGTGCGGTTTATACCAGCACGCTGAAAGAAGGTAAGATAACGCTCTCAGCCCTACCAGGGACAGGGGCACTGGAGTGGAAAGTAGAAATCCACGTAAGTCCACGTCTCTGGTGTGGGGTGAGCACAGGAAGGCAACGACAGCTGTGTTTGAGTGAACGAAGATACAAAGGAAAAACACTATTGCCTTAGAAGCCCTTACAAGCTTCTGTGTTTAAGGGAAGAAAATACGATCTAGTTGTTCTCCTGAATCCAATGACTTTTCCACGCTACGCTATGGGCTAAGGGGAGAATGAAACCTGTCCAACCCTGGGGGAGCCTGTGGTGTACCACGATAAAACAGTGCACAAGTGGGGCTGCCGCAGGGCCCGAAGCACAGGCCTGGAATCCCAGTGACTCGAGAGGCAGAAGCAGGACGATGGTGAGTTTAAGACCACAGGTGGTCTGCGCAACTTAGCGAGGCCTTGTCTCAAAATAAAAAATAAAAATGCAGCTGGGGAATGCCCATGGGTGGAGCACTTGCCTGGCATTCACAAAGTCGGTGGTTCAATCCCATAGTACTGGGGGAAAAAAAGAAAAAGAAATTTATCAAAGCTGGCATTGCTGAGGCTTTTCATCAAGTGCTGTTTTTAGGCAAAAGACATTCTGCTGATGTGTCATGACTCAGTGAGAAGAAACACAGTGGCTGCAACAATAGCCTCAAACACAAAAAGATTACGTGCATGGCACAATGTCATTCTGCTGTACTTAGGGTTACTATGAGTCACATCTGATTCAATAGCACCTAAGAACAATAACGGGTATGATAAGTAACCTGGAGGTGGTTTAAGGTATGCAGAAGGATGTATGTCCGTTATATGCACATGCTGCAAATATTACACGAGAGATTTGAGCATCCGTGCAAGCTTGCTACCTGTGCTGGAGCCCTGCGTCCAATCCCCCGTGGATGCTGAAGGAGGACTTCTTCCGATACTTCTTGCGATGGTTCTCAATATAAAGATTTAGATCCTCAATTGGCCTGTAAGACCCACTTAGGGGCTGGCCCCTCTCTCCCCTGCTCTCTGGATTCATTCAACAGAGGCACCCAGAGGCCGCACGCGCCGCCTTCAAGAGGTCCTCACGCTGTCCCCACTTAGTGCTGGGCAGCTCAGAGCCCCAGAGGCTCTCATTTCCTGCTTGACTGTCCATTCTGCACTACGTTCTGATGACCAGGGGCTTGCTTGCTGCAGTCCAGGCTGTCTTGGCGGCCTGCCTAGCTGCGCTTTCCCAGGCCACTGCCCCAGCTGCCGTGTGTTGTCAGGGGTTGCATCAGTCAGCTTTCTGTCACTATAACAAAATGCCTGAGACAGTGAACCTATCAAGAGAAAAGGTTGATCTTGGCTCACAGTTTCCGGGTTTTAGTCTATGACGGACTGGGCTTATTACTTGGGGCCTGTGGGGGTGGGACATCCCGGTGGGTGTGGGGTAGGGAGAGTGGAACTCACCCCACAGCTAGGAATGAGAGAGAAGGGACAGGGATCAGCGTCCTGCCGCCCCCTAGAGGAAGTCATACCCACAATGGCCTGAAGACCGCCCATGAGGTCCCACTTCTTAAAGGGTCCCCACCTCCGAGAGGTGCATCCTGGGGACTAAGTCTTAATGCGTGGGCCTCCGAGGGACATTCTAGATGCAAACCTAGCGTCTGCTCACAGCTCAGGGATGCCCAGCCCCTGCCCTGCCCGCACCCACTTTCTACACCTGCGGATTGGGACCTGTGGGTTTTTTTTTGCTAGTGCTGCCGTGACGCTGCACTGTGCATGCACTCACCACAGAGGCGCCCTGCCTCGAGGATCTAAAAGTCTGAGATCAGTGTGTCTGCAGCGTGGATTTCTTCCCGGGGTCCCTTCCATCAGTCTGCACATGGTCACCTCTGCCAGTGTCCTCCCGCAGTCAGCTCTCTGCACGTGGGTGTGTCTTAACCTTCCTTCCTTACACCAATCTTACAAGGACACCAGTCAGAGCAGATCAGCGCCTGCCTGTAGAGCCTTGTTTTAATTTTGGTCACCTCTGTAACCATCCCATCTCCAAATATAGATATTTGCTGAGGTACCCAGGGATAGGACTTCCATCGCGGAAATGTGAGAGAACACAGTTCAGCCCGTAACAGACCAGATGTTTTTTGCTTTTGTTTTTGTTTGTTTGTTTTTGCGGTCCTGGGGGTTGAACCCAGGACCTTGCACTTGCATGCTTTGCAAGTGCTGGACCACTGAGCTGCACCCCCAGCGCATTTTTTTTTTTTTTTTTTTTTACTTTTTGAGACAGGGTCTCTCTAAGTTCTGCAGACTGCCTCTGGCCTCAAACTTGCAATCCTCCTGCCTTCACCTCCCAAGCCGCTGGGATTACAGGCGTGCGCCACTGTGCCCGGCTCTGGTAGTGGTGGGGTTGTTGTTGTTGTTGTTGTTGTTGTTTTGTTTGTTTTGTTTTGTTTTTTTAAGAACCCTTTTCTAAAGGTTTTGAAGTCTGGTCATTTGTAGCCAATGGCAGCTTCCCCGTCCCTAAATCTGGAACGAGAATTGTGCTGCTAAACTAGTACCTGCTTTCCTTCAGAGGGCCATCTCCCAGCACCCGCCTGAGACCACGGGGCACCTGGCCAAGGAGGACCATGGCGTGGACTAGGAAGCCCCTTCCTGAAAGACAGTGAACAAGGGCTTCCCAAGATGATGTTGCAGAGCAAGCTTGTCCCAGGTTTCCTCTACCTCTGGGTGGGGGCTCCAGCCGCCCTGGGCCCAGGCAGGGCTGACACATCTGTGACCCAGGGGCTGCCTGGCCATCCCACTTTCCTGGGTGGCAGCTGAGCATGAATAGAGAGCCGAGACTCTTGGAAGGATCTAGAAGAGCTCTGTTTCCTTCAGGCTCCTCGGCTTGGTAGCCAATTTTGACTGAAGAGAAGGTGGTATCAAAGCCTCAGGTGTGTGTGGTTGGCTGAAGGATGAATAGTGACTCACCCCCAGTGTCCATGTCCTAATCCCTAGCACTGTAGGTGGTACTTTTCACAGCAAAAGGCACTTTAGGAATAAGATCCATAAAATATCATGAGATGGGCATATCATCCTGGACTATCCAGGTGGGACCCATGGGATCATAAGGTTTTCATAAGATGGAGGCAGGAGGATCAGAACCACAGATAAGGAGATAGTGGAAGTGGAGGCCAGAGAGGAGAGAAGATGCTGAGCTTCTGGCTTTGGAAGTGGGAGATGGAAGAAGGGGCCACAGGCTGAGGGATAGAAGCCTCTAGCACCTGGTGTTCCCAGGTGATCTCTCATCCAAGGACTAACCAGGCTGACCCTGCTTAGCTCCCAAGATCTGATGAGATTGGATGACAGGGTTGTATGGCTGTAGGTAGCTTGGATTTTTACATAGCCTTAAAAGTCACAATTCCTGGGTGTAAGTCTTTAAACCACCACCCCTTTAAAATGGGGACATTACCTGGGAGTCCAGGGCTCCACCCCAGCAGAATCCTTCCACCCAGTGATCCCACTCTGAAGGAAGGGTACCATCCTACCCTTTTTTATATCTCTTCATCTGCAAGAGTCCATCGTTTTCCTTTCACAAGCACTTTTCCTACTTGAAAAAGAAAGGAGATAAGCTTCATTTCCTTTCATAGTTAGGCCACAGGAAAATACTTAATGTCCTCAATAGGTTAGCCCACACTTGCTCATTGTTGACAGTCTGTTGGATATAGAGTTAGATGTCCAGTTCTTACTTCATAAATTGACTGGAGTTTTCATCTTGCATGAAGTTTCAGTCATTATCAACATTATTGTGTTGCCTTAAAAAGTCACAAGTTACAGAACCCCACAGGTAGTCTTGTAGGTAAACATCTACTTGGAGTGCAAGGTAATTGGAAACAGCAGGCAAGGGCCACCTGGCCAGAGCTGAGAGGCTGGGTACCAGCTCTCTGGTAATGGTCCATTAACAAGGCTTATCCCTGTCTGGGGGCACCACTTATACCTTCTTTGACCTTCACCTGGGCCTCTGCTGTCCTCTGCAGGTTGTTTGTTTGGTTTTAGTATTCCTCATGATTGCCTGCTAGGAAACGATTACCTGTGTAGATGTGAACAAAAAGATGTGCTAAATAGACTAATTCTGAAGAGGCAAAAGATTGTTCTGCATTTGAGCTGCTGGCCTTAGTAGCAAAGCAAAACAAAGTTAAGCTCGTTGTTGTTGTTGTTGTTGTTGTTGTTGTTGTTGTTGTTCTTAGGTGCTGTTGAGTCAGGTCCAACTCATAGTGACCCTGTGTACAGCAGAACAGAACCCTCCCCAATTCTGTGCTCTTTAGGGTTTAGCAAATATACACTTATTCTTTGGCTTCCTGGTTCACACTAAGCTGATAGCAAATCGTTACCATTTGGATGAATGTTTCCAGTTGCTGTGTATTGGATTTAATTATAATAAGGGAAATGTTGAATGGGTCCATCTTGAGCAAAAAGGCACACTTAATGGCAAATTTAAGAAATATTTTTATTCAACAAAGGTTCTTATTTGAAAGAAATGAATTTTTAGCCTTAAAGGAAAACTCATGGTAAAGGTTATACAAATGGCAAAGTGTGTCATTTTCTTCTTTTTTTGTTCTCTGGCTATTCAGCCTTCCTTCAGCCACCCACGCGTGTTGAAAACTCCTCGCCTGCTGACAGGCCAGCTTACCTGTCCATGGCAAGAGCTTAGGAAGCAACAGGAGGGAGCAAGGGCATCTGCACAGGGAGGCTTAGCGTCAAATCCTGTTTCTTGAGCATCCAGAAAGGGAAAGCCCAAATGAGGGAAGAGACCATAGCAGAGGCAAAGTTACAACCCCACCAGCAAAACAGGGTGACCGTTGTCTCCTCTCCAAGTTTTCTACACATTTTCAAATAGAAGCAGCATACACATGTATGTTTTCAGAAGAAAAATTTCACTGACATTATGCATGAAGATTCATTAACTTACCTGGAAAACGTGAAAACTCAGGTGTTTGAAAGTGAGACTTTCTATTGTTCTTTCCTAGTCTGCCATCATTCTATAATTTTCCTTTGAATCAAGTCAAAACAGGGCAGTCAGATAGGGCCGTCTTAACATTTCTCTTTAACTCTCTGTTATTCCTGTAAATTAAGGAGGAAGACATTTAATGAAAACAAGTAAGTACTGGCAGTCCTAGTGAAAAATACCAGAAATAAGTCTTATAACAATGCTTAGAAATAAATCATGTTGTTGTTAGGTGCCATCCATTCAGTATTCTACTCATAGTGACCCTAAGTACAACAGGCAAAACACTTTGTCAGTGCTTCTCTGCTATTCATAGGTGGATTGAGTTTTGGGAGTGGGTTGCCGGTCCATCTCCCAAGCCTACAGTATCTGGTGTTCCCAGGTGGTCTCCCATCCAAGTAATAACCAGGCCCAACCTTCCTTAGCTTCAGAGATCTGTCGGGATCGGATGCCACAGTGCTACAGCTGCAGGCAGAAATAAATCATGGACGTCTTATTTCATTAACGCAGGAATTGAGCTGCGCTGCATGGGCATTCAATTTTATGTATGTTGCACCAACATTAGGTGAACAGAAAACTAGCAGTGGGAAAGCAGAGGCTGGATCCTAAGTAGTATTCAGGCCTCTCAAAGCATCTACCTAGGCCCATAACTGAGTCCCATAACTCACCCTGGAAATTGCTGAGAGTGGATCATAAATGTCCCACCATGTACGCACAAAGATAAGTCTGTGAGGTGATGGGTATGTTACTTAGCATGATAGTGGCGATCATTTCACAAGGCACACATATATTAAAATATCCCATTGTGCACTATAAATGTACACGGATTGAGTATCATTTATCCAAAATGCTTGGGACTAGATGTGTTTTGGATTTCTTTCTTTATGGGATTATGGAATATTTGTGTATACACAATGAGATATCTTGGCTATGCGACTCAAATCTAAGCACAAAATTCATTTATGTTTCATAAACACCTTATACACATAGCCTGAAGGTAATTTATGCAATATTTGTAGTAATTTTATACATGAAATAAAGCTTCATGGTATGGAATTTTCCACTTGTGATGTCATGTCTGTACACCAGAATGCTTGGATTTTAGAGCATTTTAGATTTTGGATGTTCAGATTAGGAATGCCCAACGTGAACACTTTTATTAATTAATGACACCTCAGTAAGTTTGGGGGTTGGGGAAGGCACCTCCTGAGAGGTCCTGATTAAAGTGAAAAATTGTCTTTTAACTCCAAAAGAATTCTTTCTTTCCCCTTAGCTCTGTGATGATTTCTCCTCATAATGCCTCATAAAATAGGAGTTGTGGACAGTAAGAGCACAACTGTGCTCAGATTAGAGTAGAGAAACGTACCAGCTGCATCAGTAGTCGGCACAGAGTGGGAGGTCAGAGTGACCACCCCAGTGAGATCCTGCCTTTTCAAGGGACACTTAGCATCATGGCCCCCCCCCCTGTTTTTCCATGAAGAAGTAAAAACCATTTTGTTGGGTGGTGGTGGACCCCCGTAATTCCAGCGACTTGGCAGCAGAGGTAGGAGAATGGGTGAGTTTGAAGCCAGAGGCAGCCTGTGCAACTTGGCAAGATCCTGTCTCAAAACTTAAAAAATTTGAAAAGGGGCTGGGGATGTAGCTCAGGGGTGGAGAACTGGGAAAGTATGTGGGAGGCCCTGGGTTCAATCCCCAAGGACAAACAAACAAACAAAACAAAACACCGCCACAAAACAGCAACAACAAAAAACCTACAAAAACCAAACAGAAGAACAAAAACTAAATTTAACCCCCCAAAACAAAAGGAAAACCAAACATTATCATTGCTTATTGCCATGCAGACACCTATAAAACGTAAACGCCCCGTGAGAAAAACTATGAACAAGGACTGATAATAAATTAGAATCCAATTTAAAATGCAGCTCTCTCATGTGCTTATGAAAAAAGGCAGCAGGTAGCCAGGGAGAAGGAAGAAATTGAGAGACAGGGGAGGAGAAAGGTCAAAGGGAGATATTGGGAATTAAAGTGTGGAGAAAAGGCAGCCGGAACCATGCTGAGGAGGGAAAGGAAAGAGACTGGAGGCCGCAGGAAGTGGGGCTGGGATTTAGCTCAGTTGGTAGAGCGCTGCTCCACACTCTCTGAGGACCCAGATTCAATCCTCAGCACCGCAAAAATGGGAGAAGGACAGGGCAATCCACTCTGAAGCAATCCCGAAACAATCAGCCATTGAAAACCCTATGAGGGTCGCCATGATTTGGGCAGACTGGAGGGCACCTGACACCAATAAGCCGATAGTGGAGGAAGGCGGAGGAAGTGGAGGAGAACAGGGTGAGAGCTTGGTGGGAATTGCCCAGGAGAGCACCTGAGTGGCCTCGTTCCCCGACCCTCGTCCTCAGAGTAAGTTGTAACACATTTCGATTCACCATGACACCCCTGATTTCTATGGAGGGTCCTTCCATCAGCAATACTAATGGCGTGTCTGCACTTTGCCAGGTCCTATTCAGCGTCCTGGGACATTCCAAGAGGCTGTGTTCCTGAAAGCCTTAAGCCTTAGCTTTGCTCAACGAGAAACACAACTTATTTAATTTTAAAATTCTAGGGTTTTAAGTAAGGATGATTTGACCACACATTCCTTAAACCTTTGCATTCACAGGAACTTTTGTTTGTTTTTTGGACAGAGTCTGGCTGTGGTACACTCAGGCTGGCCTAGAACTCGCTATGTAGCCCAGGCTGATCTTGAACTTGTGATCCTTGTGATTCTACTGCCTCTACCTCCCAAGTGCTGGAATTGCAGGCATGTGCCACCATGCCAGGCTCCTAAGAACAATGTAAATTTTAAGGCCATAGCTTAGAACATTAGAGAAATCTAAGTGTTTAGTATAAATTTGCATTTTCTTTGGTATTGAAAAGCAACCCCATGCATCTGTGATTTGATTTGGGGTTTGCACATGGAGGTGTATTGGGAGCAGGTGGTGAGGAGAAATAGGACCAAATCATTTCCTGATCCTAAAGGTTACATTTGGAAACACACTCACTTCATTGTTTGGCCTTTTCTTTTCTCTAAAATCAAATCCAGATGTCTTCTTCCATTGAGTCTCAGAAAGCAGAATTATGTGCACTATTTTGTAGGGAATTAAGAAAACTTTCAGGTTAACTGAAGGAGTGAAACTTAGTTCTCTGCTTTTGCTACTGCTTCTGTAGAAACATCCAGCTTCTCTATGCTGAAAGACCAGGGCAGTCTGCTGGGTCTGTGACTGATTAGATGACCAATGAGCTCGCCCTGAGGGGCTGCTAATTAGCCATTTAACACAGATTGTTTCTTTAGTGTCTAATTCTGTCCTTCCTTGCGATCCCCTGGGGTTGTCCCCCTGGGGTTATTTTAAGGCTGCTGAGCTAATCTCCTGGGGAATAGGATGGGGTGCTCTGCCAGAGCACACCAGAGCTGGATATGGCTAAAGCAGTAAAAACAGGACTTTTCCAACACAGAAAAGGAGACCTCAGTGTAGACCAGGGTTGAATCCTAACCCAGCATGGACAAGGGGGAATGTATAGCCAAGGAGTATGATGAAGGGGTGGAAAATTAGGGGAAACATCAGAGGTTAGGGGAATTTGGTTTGGTTAATCTGACCTAACAGGATTCCTGTTGAAGGTAAGCCAGGATAGCCAGATATCACCTGGGTGGGGAGCTGAAGAAGCTGGTCAAAGAACAGGGTGATCAGGTGAGGAAGATGGGAAAATCTCGCTGCAATGACTTAGCAGAGTTCTTGCTAAAACTGGATTGGGCAAAGAAAGGTATGGGTGACTCTATGAGAAGGTTCGGGAAATGGTCTAAAGTTTGGTCTAGCAAAGAATTGTTGTCACATCCCAGAAGCACCATTTTTTTCTTTCTTCCTTTCTTTCTTCTTCCCTCTCTTTCTTCTTACTTTCCTCCTTTCTTCTTTCCTTCTTCTTTTTGATATTTTTATTAATATATATTAATTTTACAAAAGCATGGGCTTTGTTATGACATTTTGTACATGTATATAATGTACCTTGTTCATATCTACCCTCTATTATCCTCTCTTATGCCCCACCATGTCCCACTGTTCCTCTTCCTCTTCCCAAATAGTCCTCCTACTTTCATGTCTTTTTTTGCTATTGTTGCTAATGTAGATTCCACATATGAGAAAAAAATGTCTATCTGTATTTCTGAGTCCGGCTTATTTCATTTAACATGATGATCCATCTATTTTCTTGCAAATGACATGATTTTGTTATGCCTTATGAATGAATAAAACTCCACTGTGTATATATACCACATATTCCTTATTCACTTCATCTGTTGATGGGCACCTAGTCTGATTCTGTAACTTGGCTATTGTGAATACTGCCACAATAAACATGAGTGTGCAGGTATCTCTATTATATGCTGACCTAGATTCCTTTAGAATATACTCAGTAGTGAAATAGCTAGCTCATATGGTAGTTCTAGTCTTGGTTTTTAAGTGTTTTTTTTTTTAACCTCTATATTCATTTCTGTAGTGGCTGGACTAATTTACATTCCTACCAGTGGTGTGTAAGAGTTTCCGCTCACCCCTACACGTTCAACAGCATTTATTATTGTTTGTTTTCTTGATGCTAGACATTTTGACTGGGGTAAGATAGAATTTCAGTATAGGTCTGATTTGAATTTCCCTGATGGCTAAGGATGTTGAACGTATTTTCACGTATTTATTGGCATTTGTACTTTTGAGAACTGTCTGTTCAGTTGTGCATGTATTGACTAGATTATTTGGGGACTTTATTTTGGTGTTTAATTTTTTGAGTTCTTTATATACTCCTCATACTAATCCTCTGTCAGATGAGTAGATGGCAAATATTTTCTCCTATTTTGTAGACTGTCTCTTTACTCTGTTGTTTCCTTCACTGTGCAGAACCTTTTTAACTTGATGCAATCTCATTTGTTAATTCTTGAAATTACCAGTATTTCTTGAGCTATTGAAGTTGCATTGAGAATGCTGTTGCCTATGCCTAGATCTTGAAGTGTTTTTTGTATGTTTTCAGAGATGCTAGTTTTAAGGGTTTTTTTTATTGGAAATTTTTAATGTACAACTTAATGTGTTTCATTCTGACATGCATTTCATGTACATTACACAGATAAGTTCCCCCTTACTCTCTTGTGCACTTCCTCCCCCCATTCCACCCCCACACCAAAGACCTCTCTTCTACTTGTCTGTCTTTTTGTGGGAATATTTTTCTATATATCCTTGGATCCCAACTATGTGTAAGGTTGAAACTTTTTCTGTAGTGATCTATCTTTTTATGTTGTCAGTAATATTACACGAATTTTCTAGCCAATTTGTACTATTAACATTCTATGGTATCATTGGTATTAATTATAATTATTTCCCAAACTATTAAAATTGGGCTGTTTACTTTGAGGTCACCCTCTCTCTCATTCCTTGCTCTTCCTTGTTCCTCCTCTCCCTTCTTTCTTCTCCCATCATTTCTTCCTTTTGCTACAGCCCTCTCTCCTTCTTTCTGCTCCCTAAATTGTCCCTTCTTCACTAAGTTGATTTTAGCTTTTAATTATGTTCCAATTTCTGTATAGGATTTTTTCCCTCTTTTAGTTTTTGATTCAGCTCCCACATACGAATGAGAACATGTGGTATTTCTCTTTTTGGGCTGTGTTCATTCACTTAAAATACTTTTCTCCAATTCCATCCATTTTGCTGCAAATGACATTACTCCATTTTTTTATTGCTGAATAGTATTCCATTGTATATATGTACCTTAAATTTTATGGGCAGAAGCATTATAATTGGCAATATTAAAAAGCATTAACAATACCACATGGTGAAGTGGGTTGAGAAAAATGATGTCTTCCAACATCTATAGTATGAGTATGAATTTGTGAGCTTTTTAAAATGTATTTGATTTCATATATTAACATCTTTAGTATACATACATGATGACCCATGATCTTATTATCCTGAGATTTGGGCAGGGAGTGAGATTTCCAAAAGAAAATCTCTTCTTATTTCCAGTCCACATTTTTAGGCAACCATTTTGACAAAAAGTACTTTGTGATATATCATTTGACAACAGGTATTCATTTTCCATGGGAAGCAGGATTTCTTTGAGCCATTAGACATATTAAAGTTCTGTCAAGTTCTGGAAATCGAGAGACTGAGATTTGCACATCATGAAGACACCTAATGCCACAGATTTGTATGCTTAAAAGGGTTAAGATGGTTTTATGTTAGCAATACTTTGCCACAATGAAGAAGTGTAGTTGGATAATTTTATTATGAAGCAAGTTGCAGCAATAATTAAGCATCACTGTAACATTTTGTTTTAAATCAATGGAAGAATGAAATGAAATCTGATCCAGCTTGAAGCCAGTGGGTAAAACACTGTGGGTAATAGGATTGTGTTTTAGTATGCCTTCATAAGAGAAGAAAATTCACAATAGTAAAACCATACTTTCTAGATTGCCTTCTGGTCCAGAAATAGTAAACTTGGGGAGAAAACAAAGGGACAGAAATTACCAAGAGAAATCCAGAGCTAAAGGTAATGATTGTTAGGTGCCATCAAGTTGTGTCCTACTCACAGCAACCCTCATAGGGTTTTTTCAATGGCTGACTATATCAGGATTGCCTTGGGAGTGGATTGCCACATCCTTCACCCATTTTTTCAGTGCTGGGAATCGAACTCGGGACCTCAGAGACTATAGAGCAGCGCTTCTACCAACTGAACTAAATTCCAGCCCCAAAGGTACTAAGAAGTAATTGTGTTCCTATGAAATCAGTTGCACCATTCAGCAAGTAATTTCTTTGTCCGAGGTATGATTTCTGCTGTCCGAGGTATGATATCTGGTAGGGAAAACATCCTTTTAATCTTATCGGAAACAGCTCTGTACTTGGAGTCTGGAGCCAATGTCCTGTCTTTTCCTTTGAGGTCTAGCTTCAAAGCTCAAAGGATCCCCTCCAGGAAACCACAGCTATATACTATCCTGGCTCCCCTCCCCAGCAAGCAGAGCTGTATGAGCATCCAGAAGCCACTCTATCCGATCCCTAGGGAAAATGAGGGCTTACATTTATGGTAGAATAATTCACCTGGTAAAATTAACAACTTATATTGGGCCTCTACCATCTGCAAGGTAAGCCTCATTTTTATTTTGTTTTCTTTTCAATTTGATAGAGCTGCAATATGCTCAGTAGACTCCACCTAGAAAGGAAAGGTTGACTTCATTATATAAAGAGCAAAAATTCTAAGCGTTTCCAAACTTGATGAGGGCTCAAAGGGAATCCCCAAATTAATCCAATGATGACATTTACTAGCATCTTAACACCTCTCGATCTTCTTAGGTGGTAAAATACAAAAGTCAACCTCTTCTGATATTTAATCTAAGCTGACTCTGCTATTAAAGAAATAAGTCCTTGTCTCCTCATCACTGGGCGGAAGGATGAGAGCTATTGGGTGTTATTCACTCACATACCTGAAGGCAGTTGATTCTTTCCCCCAGCCTTTACAAATAAATGCAGAGCTCCTCATATCTCCATAAAGTGATTACCTCTCAGCATTGTGGTTGTGTTGAGAGTTTGCTTTATGTGTTCTTAAAAGTGTGATATTGGACAAACAGAAGAAAAAAATGGAACACCAGTACTACCAACCACACCAGAGCCCCTCCGATCTTGCAATGTGGCCAAAATTCTTTGGCTGAGAAAAGTTCCATCAGGCTCTTGAACCTTCTTCTAGGCCCACCTGGGCACTTTTTTATAAAGTTCAGCTTAGCCAGTCCTGCCCCAGTGCTTTACTATCTGATCTCCTCATCCTCCATCATCCCTCACAGGAGGCTTGACTTCCACAAGGATCCTCTTAGGTCCACCTATCCCGAAGCCCACTTACCCTGAGGCTTCCTCTAAGTTTCCCATCACTGCGCTCCCCCTTGCTCCTTGGCTGTGAATTCCCACCTATTGTGGTCTATTCAGGATTGAGGCCAATCTCTCTTTCCATTCACAGTGGTCCCTATGCCTCCCGCCATGGTCCTGACGGAAGTCTTTTTTACTGTGCGCTAGTACGTGCTGCTGAATAACTTTCTTTCTTTGGTAAGAGTTAGCATATCCGAGACTGTCTGGAAGGAATGCTACCCCATATGACAGCAGCCACCCACTGGGGACCACGGCTGAGTCTGCGACTCCCTGGCCGGGTATGGATTCTCCACACCACCTCCACCTTTACTGAAAGCACTCCTCCCTGCAAACTGCACCTGGAAGAAATCCAGGTTACCACTTGTGGGGCTCCTCAGACCGGGATTGGAACCCCACACCCCACTGGTGTTGAGTGCGATAGAGATACCACCACCCTGGGAGTCCTTCAGGGATACAACTCAGAACTCAACTTTATTCTTGTGCATCGTGCTTATAAGCATTTCAGGCTAGCCAATCAGAATCTGTGACGTTTCCATGATGTTTTGGGTTAGCCAATCAGTATCATGTGATTCAATAGAAAATTTAAGAAGGGTGCAAGAAACTCAAGGAGGGACATAGCCCAACTGCAGTGGGCAGGAGCCATCTTGCCTCCACCTGGTGGACTCAAACCAGGTGTGCTACAGCAAGTCATAAAAGAGTCCAGGTGTGCCTCAGGACTCGAGGTGGGCTAGACATGCCTCCCCCCAAGCAGGCTCAGGACCGTGTTTCCTCCCTTCCTTTTTTGGCCCCATATTACTTTCAAGATTTATCCCTGCAACCACTGTCACCACTGCGTGTTCCCCTGGCTTCTCACTGTGTAGACAGCCCCAGCACCCACAGTCTTCAGTGCCCCTCCCTGCTGAGGATGACACACCCCTGAGGAAAAGCTGGGACTCACTTGTGCCCATTAAATGTGAGTGTCCTGGGCAGAAGCCTTAAGGTCCAGCACCTGGCCTTCTTCCTGCCTTGTGAGGATGGAGACCTGGAGCTTTGTGTAGCCTGGGTCCTTGGGGAATTAAAATGAACACAGCCTGTTAGAGATAGTGTGAGCTAGAAATACCTTTATCATTTAGCCACTGATACTTTTCAGACTGTTTTCTTCACCTAACCCTGCCTAATCTATCCTGTCTAGTATCTTGCCAATCACGATTAAAAATATTGACATGTCTGTCTCTTTGGATTCCATGGGATGGTAATGACAACCCGTGACTTTCCAGTTCAATTGGTATCCATAACTATTCATGACCTACTGATTCAACCGAAAGAGGGGCTGGAGGATCTGGGATCAGCTCAGGTGGTGATCATCCATGGATCCATGGATCGGCACCTTAAGTTCAGACATGGAAATGGACCAGTAGATTTTGTGGGAAATAAATAACAAGGCTTGATGTATCTCTCATTTTATGAGACAATAAAGAAATTGCAAATGCAAGATGGAGTTGGGGTGGAGGGTGCCCCAAATGAAGCTGTGTTAGCAGCTACAACAAGAGCTTTAAGAGTTTTAGAGTAATATTGCTGTCCTTGAACTCAGGAAAATTTACTGTGGGACACTAGACGATTTTCTTAATCTGGTATTAATAAGCAGGTGTGCATATATCTTCCTGTGTATTGCAAGTTAGGGAGTGAACGTTTTATGGAGGCGTATACACACCCAGAAATGCACACAGATCATAAGGACACACAAGTTATATAAGTCACAAAGACACTGCTCAATGAATTTTCACAGAGTGGCCACATTTTGCAACCAACAAAGTCTGAACTTGGGCTGGGATTTAGCTCAGTGTGTAGAGCGCTGTGCTGCAGTCTCTGAGGCCCTGAGTTCAGTTCTCAGCACCGCAAAAAATGGGAGAAGGGCCTGGCAATCCACTCCCAAGGCAATCCCAAAACAGTCAGCCATTGAAAACTCTATGAGGGTCACTATGAGTCGGATACCGACTTGACGGCACCTAACAACAACAACAACAACAAGTCTGAACTTAGAAGAAACACAGTATTGACCAGGCATGGTAGTGCACACCTGTAATCCCAGGGACTCGAGAGTCTCAGGCAGGAAGATAGAGAGTTTGAGGCCAGAGGCAGCATGTGTAACATAGAAAGACCCTATCTCAAGATAAGGAAAATAAAAATGGGGCTGAAGGTCCAGTTTAATGGTAGAGCACTTGCAAAGTATGCACGACGCCTTTGGTTCATCCCCCAAGTACCACACACACCAAAAAAAAAGTAAAATGGAAGAAAGGAAGGACAGTATTAGCAGTACTGAAGAATCACCCTGACACCATCTTTCCTCTACTCCTCAAAGAGATTTCCCTTGCCTGCCATGTCTGGTTTCGTGTTCTCCGGATTATTTGTGACATGCACCCATGCTATTGTGGGGAGTAGTAGTTCACTCACTACCATAGCTGCACAGCACTCCATGTGTGGATGTGTTGTTGTTGTTGTTGTGTGGCTGTGTACCACTATTATCCATTCTACTATGGATGAGCATCTGGGTAGTTTCCAAGGTGGGCTTTTATAAAGAGTGTGTCTGTGAATGCTTCATACATATTGTTTGATCAATACACTTGTCAGGTCCTACTGGAGACCTCAGAGACTGCAGAGCGGCGCTCTACCTACTGAGCTAAATCCCAGCCTAATATGTACATATATGCAATGTATAATCATACATGTGCTTATTAATTCTGTATTTTGCTCAGGAAGAAGGGCAACTTATCAGGCTCCTCAATGGCTAGTGGATCCCTGTCAGGGTCTTTCTGGGGTTTCTCTCTCTCTGCGTTGTGAGATGGAGGTGAAGTGGAGGGGAGGGGTGCCCTGACGCTGCACCTGGTGGCGAGGCTGTGGCCAGAGAACAGAACATCATGCATGGGATAAAAGAACAAAGATTTATTCACAAAGGAGGGGAAAGGAATGGAGGATGAGGGAGAGGGGAAAGGGGGGAAGGGAAGCGCTCAGCTGCTGTCTCTGCTACCACGGCAGAGGCTCCCGGGTGTCGTTGCTCTTCCGGCTCGCAGGCTTCATCACTTCCAGGCCCTGTGCTTGACTCTCAGAGTCTTGCTTCTCAAAGCTGTTGGTCCATGTAGGATATCCGGCATTATAGAGGTGAGGGTTGGATAGAGGTGGCGGGTGGGTTGAAGTATGATGAAGGCAGGTCAGAAGAAGGCTGAAGGCGAGGCTAGGCAGACGAGTAAATGGGCCTTGGGCCCTTAAGGAACTGCAAGGACCCAGTGAGCTTTTCTTGGATGGTGTTCAGAATGGTTGTTGAGCTCTGAGCTCTGGAGTTTATATGGCCTGATAGCCAGCCAATCAAGGGAATAGGGTTGGATCAGAAATGACCAATCAGGCACCAGGGAGGCTTTAGATGCTATCATACCTTGGGTACCATCTTGGCCCACTTGATGGGAGGGGGGAAGAGTGAGATACCTGGATGTAGGGCAAAGGTGACTGATTGCAATCTTACTCCATAGGATTCAATGGGAGCAAGTAACCTGGATGTGGGTAAGGGTCACTCACCTTGGAGGAGAGGGGTTGGTCCTCCAAGTAGGCTAGATGAGCTCCTGGGACCAGCCATGTTTGGGGTACTCTTTATCCCCCTGGGAATCCCAATAGATCCCTGCATATTTTATTCCCCCACCCCACTTACACCTATAGCCATAACACCCTGGCATCCGATCCTGCATAATCTTGGGAGCTAAGCTGGGTCGGCCTGGTTAGTCCTTGGATGGGAGGCCACCTGGGAAGACCCAGTGCTGCAGGCTAGGGAGAAGGACCTGGAAATCCATGCCTGAAACAATCCGCCATTGAACACCTTATGAGGGTCGCTATGAGTCAGGCTCAACTTGACAGCACCTAACAACAACAACAACAATAGCAATCCCACTTGCAGCCAGGAAGGAGTGATCGCAATGATGTCTTCTGCACAGATACACATTCCATGGGGACCAAGGCCAGTTAGCACCAACTCAGGAAGAGTAATTACTTGGGGATTAAGCTGTCACCCTCAAGGATAGATGGAGAAAGGTGTGTGGGTGGCCAGTGTGCAGGGAAACTGGAGAGCGTGTCACGAGACAGCAGCTTGATGAACAAGGGAGGTGCCGAGGCTTCTCAGAGTAGGAGGTGAGAGGCCCGTGTCACTGCGCCTGAGGACAGATGCCCCTGGGGACAGTGTTCATATGGGGAGGGCTGTAGTAAGGTGGAGGGGGCAGCTCCCCCAGAAACAGCACCTGGACCACAGTCCTCAACTAGGACACATCTGCTTTCTCTCATACACTTACACCCCAACTCTCTCCCCGCTGCACCACACACACTGAGATTTGAGAGCTTTGCCACGTTCTTTTTTTTTTATTATTTTATTTTTGGTGGTACTGAGGTTGAACCCAGGGCCTCACGCTTGCATGCTCTGCAAGTGCTGGACCACTGAGCTGCACCCCCAGCCCATTTTCTCAGTTTTTGAGACAGGGTCTCACTAAATTCCGCAGACTGCCTCTAGTCTTGAACTTGCGATCCTCCTGCCTTCGCCTCCCAAGTTGCTGGGATTACAAGCGTGCGCCACTGCGCCCAGCTCATCTTTGCCACATTCTAATGGGAACATTGGCCAGGGTGGCTTGGGCTCCTTCTGCCACCTCCACTGTGTGTGCCTTGTTCTGAGCTGCACTGCATGGAAAGGAGAAAGAAGTGGGCAGGGGACGTCAGGAGAGGTGCTATGCCCTCTGTCACCACACACTCGATTGTGCGATTACCATGGAGTTTAGATGTTCCCAGGAAAACTAATGCCATTGGTGGAAGAGGAATGTGACGTGTAACTAAACACATGGAAAGTGTAGTTTCTAGATCTGGGAAGAGCAATATTTGGAAGTAAACCCTGTCCTAAGAGCGGATGTCAGTGGATCCTCTGTGCTAGTGAAGCTCAGGAAGATGTAGCTCTGAGCCCCACTGCAGCTAGGTAACTCCGAAATCCTCGAGCTCCTCCAAATGCTGGGGGACAGGGAAGGAAGGCAAAGGCAGCTAGGGGACAGCTCAGCTCTGCCTTCCTTAGACCTTAGGCTCCATCAGTGCAAGGACAAGGACAAAAGCTGCTGATTGGCTGGGGCGACAGGAAGTCCAGGGAAGCTCTGAGTGCTGCGTGCTGATCTGGAGCTCCGTGAGTGGAGGGGTTGTTTGGGCCCCTTCGTAGAAAGGGGAGACCTGAGCCGCAGGCATGCCTGGCTTCATACCAGGTCCCACGTCTCCACTCCAGCCTCAGGTGCCTTACTATTGCCTTTAAATGTCCAAGAAATAAAGACATTGCCCAAAACAAGCAGGGAGAAGCAAAAAATGACATAAAAACAACTCAGTCACAGCTTTATTAGGTTTTGCATTGATTGTGGGACCGCAATCTTTAGTTTCATTACTCACGTGTTAACCAAATCGGAAGGAGGGACTGAAAGTTGCTTGTTGTTGTTGTTAGGTGCAGTCAAGTCATGTCTGACTCATAGCGACCATCATAGGGTTTTTAATGGCTGATTGTTTGGGGATTGCCTGGGGAGTGGATTGCCACATCCTCCTCCCATTTTTGTGGTGCTGGGAATCGAACTCGGGACCTCAGAGAGGGCAGAGCAGCGCTCTACCAACCGAGCTAAAACCCTAGCGGAAAGTTGCTTAGGCAGCACATAAAACCCTACCACCTGCTGAGGATAGGTCCCCTGTTTCCACTGCAGCAACTTCTGCAGGAGAGGGAAATCATTCTTTTCAGTTTATGGTGCTCCCCGGGTAGTTACCTTCTTGTCAATTCTGCCCGCTAACTCTTATCATCCTGGGAAACAGACATTGTTTCCATTTTACAGATGAGGAAAGAAACTGAGGCTCAGAGAGAGAAAATCATTTGCCAAAGTTCTCACAACTAGCAAAAGGTAAAGAAAAGGTTTATGTCTAGATCTGTCTGCCTTAAAAGTCCTCTGATGTAATACATGAAATCAGAATTTTATGAATATCATAGTGGTTCTCAGGACTTAGGTTTTACTTGTCCCTGTGACCCACTCTGTAGTTTGCTTCCTATGTAGCCCTAAAGGTCTGTGCAAGTTTATTATTGTGCTAGCCTATTACATATTCCTTTTTGGACACAGTCTTTTTAAAACAATTTTTTCAGGTTGAAAATTTACTATCTTCTTAAGAAGATAGAGAATTTTCTATCTTCTTAAATTTTATTTTAAATTGACAACTAAGAATTATATATGTTTATGGAGTACAATGTAATATTTTGACATTGTATACATCGCAGAATGATTAATGCCTGCTAATATATCCATCGTTTCACTTACTGATCTTTTTTTCTGGTGACAACATTTAAAATCTACTTTTGGTCATTTGGAAGAGGCCTGGGGTATGTGTGAGGGCTGCATCCTTTCACTGTACCTCTTAAACCTCTACACTGAGCAAATAATCCAAGAAGCTGTACTTTATGAAGAAGAACATGGTAGTTTGGTTGGAGGAAGACTCATTAACAAACTGCGTTATAAAGATGATGCAACTCTGCTTGCTGAAAGTGACAAGGATTTGAAACATCTACTGTTGAAGATCAAAGAACACAGCCTTCAGTATGGATTGTGCCTCAACATCAACAAAACAAAAATCCGTACAACTTGGTCAGTACGCAACTTCATGATAAATGGAGAAAAGATTGAGGTTGTCCAAGATTTTGCTTTACTTGGTTCTACAATCAACACTCATGGATGGAACAGTCAAGAAATAAAAAGACATATGGCATTGGTAAAAACTGTTGCAAAAAACCTCTTGAAAGTGCTGAAAAGTAAAGATGTCACATTGATGGTGCGCCTGACTCATGCCATGGTATTTTCAGTCCCATTGTATGGTTGTGAAAGCTGGACATTGAATAAGGGAGACAGGAAAAGAATTGATGCTTCTGAATTATAGTTCTGGAGATGAATATTGAATATACCATGGACTGCCAAAAGAACCAACAGATCTGTCCTAGAAGAACTGCAACCAGAGTGTTCCTTGGAAGTGTGTGCTGTATTTTGGACATGTATTCAGGAAGGACCAATCCCTGGAGAAAGACATCATGTGTGGGAGAGTGGCAGGTCCACAAAAAAAAAGGAACACCCACAACTAGATGGACTGACACAGTGGCTGCAACAATGGGCTGAAACCTAAAAAAATGTGTGTCTGGAAGAATCAGGAGTGTTTTGTTCTGCTGTACATAGAGTTGCTATGAGTTGGCCCCAACTCGATTTCACCTAACAAGTCATTCAGAGATGTACATTAGTATTAACTATGGCTAGCATCCTGTGCAATAGATCACGAAACCTCTCCCTTCCTGTCTGGCTAAACTTTGTACCCACTGACCAACATTTCCACTTAAAGGATTGTGTTTCCACTGCAGAAGCAAATGTAGAGAGTCTCAAAGTTTCTAAGTGAACCAGAACATTCTTAGCTCAGTGGTGTATTGTGACATGGGTAGTTTTCTCTCAGAACCGTATGGTAATAGAGCAATTGACAATAGCACCCTATGCTTAGATATGCCAAGAGATCCGCTCAGGATGAGAAGAAACAACTCCTTAAGCACATTTGTGTGACAGAGGATAATGCATGTTGTGTGCCAGAAAGACACAATCCCAGGTGCTTTTCATTCCTTCTGTGCTCAGATCTGAGACTTGTAATTGAGCTGTCCAGAGCTTTGGCTGAACTCTGTGGGTCTTGTCTAATTCCAGACAGCCTCTAGAGAAACCGGCTTCCTTATGCCCTGTGAATAGGCTATAAATGAGTTTCTTATAATTTACATACCTCTAGATCCAAACATTTCCTTGACGTTTTGAAGTTGCTGAGTCTGCAAGTTCTCAGATGTCCGGACAGGAAAACATGCCACAAGAGGAGCATTCAAAATATGTCTCAGCCATGTGCACTGCCCTGGACTGTGTGGTGCACAGGAATTACCTGTGTAAGGAAATGAGGATGCGCAGTGCGAGGACCTGCCAATCTCAAGGGGGTTCACAGCAAATTCGCCAAGTAATACCTAGCACTCACGAGGGCACCGTCCAGTGGAAGCAATGTAAAACCATAGACTTAAGTAACTCGCCTGTGGCCACAAGAATCGATGCTGGGAACTGAGAATAGAAACCAGTCTTTTGGCCTCTCATCCAAGACTCTATCCATCTTCGGTCTCCGTGGTACCGATATATACCCTTTTCTTTTTAACCACATGGAACCAACATGATCCAATAAAGGTGCGGGTATTTTTATAGTTGTTATTAGCAACAGATTTCAATTCAAAATAAAAACTGTGATTGCATTTTTGTGTATTTGAGGGGAGACTGTGGAGAGACTATGGTAACCCACCTCTAAAAATATAAAGTTTAATTCTTCTATGACTAGAATAATGCTAGCACAAAAAACACGCTTCAGTGATTTCAGTGATTATGTTTTAGAACCGTCAGAGTGATAAATATCATTTTGTCTCTTATAGATTTTTTGATGTTTTTTTCTTTTTTAACAAGACAAATTCCAATAATGGAAATATCTCTGTAGAGCGTGGTGAAAATCTCTTTTAATTCTGTGCTTATGTTTATAATATTCAAGGTTCTTTAGGAAGTTAGTGAGGTAATATGTAATGACTACCGTTTATTGGATTTCAAGTAATTTCGAGTAGGATCTTATTCTGCATATCATTGCCACAAATAAGCAAATGTTCATTTATTTAATTTCTTTTTTTTTTTTTTTTTTTTTT
>VMDO01029755.1:0-22199 GCA_007922755.1 Pedetes capensis | reverse complement strand
ATCCATCTCCCAAGCCTACAGCACGTGGTATTCCCAGGTGGTCTCCCATCCCGGTACTAACCAGGCCTGGCACTGCTTAGCTTCCAAGATCTGACAGGATCAGAAGCCACAGGGCTACGGCTGCAGGCCATGCTAATGTCTAGGCAATCGTATGTGCAGTCATGATTGCAAATTTTACCTCTAAGGCATACCTCCCAACCCTACACCCCAACCCCAGACAACCAGTCTGAGTTCTAGCGGATTAATCTAACTCGCTTGAAGACATTGATCTTTGGGTGTGGGCAGGCAGCTTAAATGACAATTTCCAAATGTTTCACAGTGTCTTTTAAAGTTTAGGCTCTGGCTCAGATCCCTCTTCTTCTCCATCATGAGTTGTGGGACCTTAGTAAAATCATGTTCCCCAAGAGTGCCTTAGTTTCTTCATCTGTAAAGAGGGGGAGATGATGCCGCACTGTCATAGTGCTGTTTGAGGGTCGTCAGTGACTTTCTGCAAAGGGCCTTGAGAACAGTCTGATCATCTTAGGCATTCAACCAATGTCCTGTTCTTTTGCTGTGGTTGTTATTCACCTCTGTTGGAACGAATGGCACCAAGATTCGCCCAGTAGTTTATCATAAACCCCAATGGGAACCTTAGCCCAGGCACTTACAAGCTCTGGGATCCTGGGTCAGTTCCATACCCTCTCAAGACCCGGTTTCCTCACTTGGGAAATGAGTCTTACACCAATGTGTGACAAAGTTGTAGTGAGATCATCCGAGGACGTGCTTTGGCAGTGCCTGGCAGTAGCTAAGGCTCAGTGAAGATAAACAGCTACGGACTTTTCCTTTCCTTTCCCAGCTCAGACTTTTCCTTTCCTTCCTCCTCAGCTCCCATAAGGAATTACATCTTGAGTGGCCTTCATCTGAAGTACTTGGGACCAGGATTATTTCATTTTTGGGCTTTTTTAGAGTCTTGAATATTTGCATATATATGAAATCTCTTGTGAATGGGACCCAAGTCCAAAATTGAAATTCATGTATGTTTTGGGTAAGGTTATTCTAGGGGACAATGTCTTTCCCAGTAATAAGTTTCATGTCCTTTTCTCTGGCCTCTTGATCCACAGGACCACGCCCATGCCCCACCTCAGGTGGGTGAGTCCTTCCTCCTGGTCCACACATAGCACTGAGCGGCCAC
Source organism: Pedetes capensis (assembly GCA_007922755.1). Taxonomy (NCBI): domain Eukaryota; kingdom Metazoa; phylum Chordata; class Mammalia; order Rodentia; family Pedetidae; genus Pedetes; species Pedetes capensis. The sequence continues at coordinate 21,028 of VMDO01029755.1, read as the reverse complement.
TGTCTTTCAGCCTAGGAGACCCTGGGCACCCCTGGTCATGTCTTTCCTGTATAAGTTCTAGGGGTAGGGGTGGTATCTTGGTTTATGTAAGGAATAAATCTGAGTGTGTAAGGAATAACCATGTGTGTATAAGAGATAGGAATTAATTGTGTGTAATAGGAATATAAGTAAATAATGAGAGAAACTATGTGTAAGACATGAAGTGTGAAATGCTGTGACCCCCCATAAAGCTGATGTAACCTGAGCCCCCTGGGACTGCCCCAGGGGACAGTGACATGTGTGCATGAGAGTGATAAGGATAGACCCCATCACCTGATAACCACACGGCACAGTGACGTCAATACAAGATAACCAGATGGAGCGCAGACCCCACACTGAACTGTATAAGAAGAGAGGAGACCTGACAGCAGGTGGGCTTCCTCCAATCTGAGCGATGACAGACTCCATGTCACGCTGAACCCCCCACCAACAGAGAAACCATTGCCATGTCGCCACCATCTCCGCGCCATGAGAGAAAGGACATTGGGACGGAAGGCCGAGGACACCGCTCGACCAGACGGATTGCGAGGCTTATCTGCATCATCCGGTGCGACTACAGAGGTGCCAGGTATCGGTGTGCCAGGGTGAGTGTGTGTGTGAACTAACCCTGTGTGTAGCAATAAAGGTTTCCTGCCAGTGACAATATCTGGTCCTCTTATTCCCCACCTCCCCTTAAGTGAGGGAGAAATTCGATCTCCATATCTGTAGCTCAGCTCCATCCCCATTCCTCGCTCGCAACAGTTTATATATTGTTAGATTCCAGCATAATCCCTGGCATAGGGTAAAAGATTAAATGAATATTGTTTTTGTTGTTAGGTACCGTCTAGTCGGTACCCCACTCACAGCGACCCTACATATAACCGGGGAAACACACTATTGTCAGTGCTTCTCTGCTGTTCATAGAGTTTTCAATGGCAGACTGATTTTTGGGAGTGGGTTTCTGGGTCTCTCTCCCAAGCCTACAGTACCTGGTGTTCCCAGGCAGTCTCCCATCCAAGGACAAACCAGGCCTGACCCTGCTTAGCTTCCGAGATCTGACTGGATCAGATGCCACAGGGCTATGGCTGCAGGCAAATGAATATTAGGTAGTGAGTTTTCTAACAGTATTGAGTCTCAAAAATAAATCATGATTCATAGGAAAAGCTACTGGATTCCACTCAATGTGCCCTGATGTGTAACAGACACCAAAAGACATGGTCCTATCTATTGTATGTGCTGTAAGCCTGTGCTTGCTAATGCCACTTTGGGACTTACCAGGAAATGCATTTTAAAATAATGGAACTAAAAGTTTTAAACAGTGCCGCTGTGTGTAAACAGCGCATTCTTCCAGGGAATAGGGATCTCAGGGTGCAGCGATAACTTTAAAAACATTTGGAGTTATCTTCAAATGACTGATTTTCCAGACAGATGAAAGGCAGCTCTTCCACTAAGTCTGCATTTGGTGGCACTCTTTGTTACCCAGAACAGCACCCTTTTGAAGGGAACATGAAAAAAAATAAAATAAGAAAAAAATCTTTCAGATTGTTTTCATGGTTTTGTTTTTCGAAAGTTCTTTTTCTCCCCTCTCTTGTCAAGATTTGAGCTACAATAGCTGCAACAGTGGCCAAGCTGATAAGGGAAAACTTGTGGAAGGACAAACCTTCAGCACGAAAGGAAATGGCCAAATAGAGGATTTTCATTCTCCTAAAATTAAAAACGGGCTAGGATTTAGCTCCATTGGTAGAGCGCTGCTCTGCAGGCTCTGAGGTCCCGAGTTCAATTCCCAGCACCACAAAAAATGGAAGAAGGACCTGGCAACCCACTGCCAAGGCAATCCCCAAACAATCAGCCATTGAAAACCCTATAAAGGTCGCTATGAGTCGGACACAACTTGACGGCACCTAACAACAACAACAAAATTAAAAACAGCCTGAAATGAAACAAGCATGGCTAGAGGCTTCCTTGGGTTGTTTTTAACCAGCTTTTAAAGGTAGAAGGGAGGTGATGTGCAAACAGAGCAAAACCATCGCCCTTCCTGGCCTGAATACTCCCTGCCTCCCTGCCCCGGGGAGCTTCAGCTGCTGCCCCCCCCCCCCAGAACTGCCTGTGTACGATAGGTGCAGAAACTGTGCTTCCTGATCCAAATGCTGTTCTCGGTTGTCTGGTCCTTTAAGAGAGGCATCAGCAAAATCAGACATAAATCTGAAGTGCTTAAAAAAACATAAGGCGATTGAATGCAGACTTTGATAAGGAATTTGGCTTCCCCTGAATGGAATGTCTAGGAACGGGTCTGTTCTTGTTCGCAGCTGGTGGGATGGAGTCAGGGAGTGCAGCTGGGAGGGAGGGGCCAGAGCCTGGGTGGGTGGAGAATGTTTGCCCAATTAGCCGCCTCCTTCAGATACCCCCTGTTGGGAGATTGGGTGAGGGTTTGGGAGACTCCAGGCAGCTCTCCAGGTGGCCCACGGTGGTTCCCTTAAGTCAGTGGTTTTCAAGTTGGCTCCTTTTTATCTTCCCTTCCTTCCTAAGATCAATCATCGGAGAGTAAGATCTAATTGGCCTATGTTGTTGTTGTTGTTAGGTGCAGTGGAGTCGGTATCTGACTGATAGCAACCCTACATACAACAGGCGAAACACTTTGTCAGTGCTTCTCTGCTATTCATAGGGTTTTCAATGGCAGATTGACTTTTGGGAGTGGGTTGCTGGGTCCATCTCCCAAGCCTGCTGCACCTGATGTTCCCAGGTGGTCTCCCCTCCAAGTACTAACCAGGCCTGACCCTGCTTAGCTTCTGAGATCTGTCGGGATCGGATGCCACAGGGCTATGGCTCCAGGCAATTGGCCTATAGCAGAGACCTATTCCTGTGCATCCGAGCTCACCTGAGTACCTCAAAAGCTGTGTGCATATTAAATTCGACCTTCCTTTCTTCCCCTTTCCACTTCCTTCACACCCAAATGATGAAGTCAGGGCCGAAGGTGTCACCTGAGCTGCGGCAGTGATATGTGGCTAGGTTTCAAAAGATGTTTTGTTTTGCTTTGCTTTGCTTTAACTAATGGGGTTCTTTAATAGTATGTAATTAAGCCTTTGTAGATCACTCCTCCATACAAAAGACAGGGTTGTGTTGCAGCTAGAATTCTGTATGTTTCGTCTCATTTGTGACCACAAACTGCAACCTCACAAAAGAAAAATGGTTTTATTTTCCAAAGAAGCTGCCTCCAAGACTAGGCTTCTACATGGTGAAGAAGAGGTCCTCCCGTCCATTTTCTTGCAATTGCCTCATGTGCCAGAAAAACACTTGGACCGTATATGCTGTTGTTGTTAGTTGCCGTCGAGTCGGTATCTGACACATAGCAACCCTCATAGGGTTTTCAATGGCAGACTGTTTCGGGATTGCCTTGGGAGTGGGTTGCCAGGCCCTTCTCCCATTTTTGCGGTGCTGGGAATTGAACTTGGGACCTCGGAGACTACAGTGCAGCGCTCTACCAACTGAGCTAAATCCCAGCTCAAGGTGCCATAGCCTTTTCTTTTCTAGTAGCCATACACTTAAGCCATTTGGCAAAAGAAGGACACCTCAGCTGCCTGAAGGAAACTCAGAGGGGGTGCAGTTGCCCAGCAGGCCTTCCTTCCAAATCCTCTGGGTTGGAGGGGCAGGCCTGCTGGCGGATGCTGGCCCGCCAGGGATGGTGTTGATCATGCCTACGTTGTTTTGCTGAGTGACGAGATAAGGCAGGACAGGAAACAAGAGCTTTTAGGAGGATTTTGCCAGGTCCTAGGAAGGGCTTAAGGTCCCTGAGACTAGCAAGAATATGTTAAGTTTTGTGGAGTAATTAGGGTAAACATCCAATTAAAGGATTTCTTGCCAGAAGAGGACATTTTTCTCAGTCCCAATGTACCACCAAAGCAGGCTATGTATCAGGAAGACAATCCTAGGAAAAGGTGGACTGTGGTCCCACAAAGGCTAAGCAAACACCCGATCCCATCCCATAATGGCTGGGTTTAGAGCAACAAAGCATTTTCCCTCTCTTCAGGCATTTTGTTTTTTACCTTAAACATTTATTTTTATATAGTAAAACATGACTATTAAAAAGTTAATTCTACACAAAAGGCATTAATTAGTAAGGATTTTAAGTTCTTAAAGTAGTATTAGATGAATCAACTAATAAGTGTTCTAAATCACCCATGGCTACTAGTTCACTTCAACTGAAAGTACTAGATTATCCTAATACATGTAGCTAACATGCCGGCTATTGAAATTACTAACATAGTGCCAGAAAATAAATAAATACCTTCTGGAGGATATGACTTGCAAATTCAATCTTATTATATTAGCTGACAAAATCACAAGTAATCAGTAGAGCAAAGCAGCAGGAATGTTGAATAGTTACATTGATGGGTGAATATAAGGTTCTCACGATCCAGTATTTATAGGCAAGAACATGATAATAAAGAGAACCAGGCTTCCATAATGAAATTGGTATCCTTTGAACATGTTATTTAGGAGACTTAGACATAAAGTCATATTTTAAATATACTTTCTAAATGATCTATAATTATACTGAAGAACAAAGCATTGCAACAAGCTAGCATCCTGTCCCAAAGACAAAATGCTATTATATCCCGGCTCAGAACTTGAAATAATTAATGCCTATGACCTCAATTTTGTAAAGTATTATTATTTCTATTTTGCCTATAGGGAAGGTCTTCGTGAAAACTCATTTACAATGCTGCAAGTGGCTATGTATTGCCGAAAACTGAGTCAGAACTGGCTTGCCTGAGGCCACCCAAAATAATAGTCCAGAGAGAAGAAGAAAAATCCAGGAGCTCTATACTATTAATTTTTTAGCTTATTTGGATAATATTTATAACAAATTTAAACATATATTATTTTATAACTTATTGATGATTACTTACAGATAAATATTCAAACTACTTCCTAATAATGAAAATAGATAGTCTAGGTAGACTAGAAAAAGACCACAGGACAAAAATATATGGTATCTGCAACATGCTTTCAACTCTATAATTTTAGATGGCACCTTAGTTGTGATCTTGAACTAGAAGCGAAAAGTTATGGATCTTAAGATCAAGAAAATTTTAAATTTGCTGTGAGACTCCTGTAATCATTTTTAATAAACTTAAATATATTAAACTTCTGACATGGGTTATATTTGCCAGCCTGTATTCTCTCATTTTGAGCTACAACTATCTGCTCACAGTCCCAAGCAATAGAGCTGGAGCGATCCTGACTCCCCTGGACCTTTGTGCCAATCTGACCGTCCTGCCCTCCCTACAGCCCCTGAGTGCCCCATCAGCCCATGCCTTGCTATGTAGCCTCTTGCTGTTTTTCAGCCTCAGGTTCCGCCCTCCTCAACGCCAATCTTCTTCCGAATCACACGCCAGGAGACAGGAGTCCAGCCAGGCTCTAGGGTGGAGCTAGATGTGCCCATTTGAGCGCTTTCCTAAGAATTCCAGTGTCTTCCAATCCCTTGTAAAATATTTTCCCGACCCTTTACATCCTGGATGAAGCCCTCCATGACCCAGCCCTGGATAGCTTCCTCTTGTTCCACCCAGAAGCTGATCGGTGTGCCTTGTTTCAGTGGCTCAGTTTCCAGCTGGAGGAAGGACACCTCTTTTGCCCACACACCTCCTGCAAGCTCACCTTGGTCTCGCAGTCTTTAACCGAAGCCCAGCCATCTTGCCAGGCTGCTCATTGCTCAGAGAAATCTCTCCCCAGAGTTCAGTGCCCTTTGCGCCTAGCACTGGCCTCCTACTGGAGGTCTCTTCTGGTCCTGTGGCCTCCCCACACTCTGCCCAGGGTCCCTCATTATACTGTCTCAGCTGCTATCCTGCTCACTGCTAAAGAGTTGCTGCCCAGGCCGGCCTCCTGGTCACTCTCTCTTCTAGTCTCAGTGCTAGCAAATCCTCTATTCTGCCCTGCACCAACCCTTTTTGCTTCTTATTGAGGAGTATTCTCTTTGCATGCTCTACTTCATTACCCTCCATAAATAAACTCTCCTAGAACAATAATATTTCCCTGTTTCCTTGTTTAGGGCTGCATGTCATGTCCTGACTTTGTAGAATTTCAGAAAACCTATCGTTTATGAGATCTTGGGATCTATACTCAGAAAACTGAAGTTCTAATTCCAGAATTCCTTCACTTTTTCACTGCCTCCTTGCTCTGGACAATCAATCTCATTAACTCAGTTTTCTCTTTGGCAAATGGTGTAATAATGGTACTTACTTCTCCTAGGGTGGCCATGAGGATTAAATAAGATAACATATTAATTTCTTAGCCTATGATCTATTAATACAATACTTTTTAAACAAATTTTGTTTCTCTTTAAGATGGTTGTTGTTGCTGTTGTTAGGTGCCATCAAGTCGGTATCCTATGTACAACAGGCAAAACACTATTGTCAGTGCTTCTCTGCTGTTCATAGGGTTTTCAATGGTGGATTGATTTTGGGGAGTGGGTTGCCAGGTCCTTCTCCCAAGCCTATAGCACCTGGTGTTCCCAGGTGGTCTCCCATCCAAGTACTAACCAGTAGACTGCCACATTCTTCTCCTATTTTTTTCAGTGCTGGGAATTGAACTTGGGATCTCAGAGCCTGCAGAGCAGCACTCTATCAACTGAGATAAATCCCAGCCCCCCTTTAAGATTCAGTGCTCAATATCCTTTTTGAATATCATTTTCTTTTTTCTTTTGTGTTGTTGTTGTTGTTGTTAGGTGCCATCGAGTCAGTATCCAACTCATAGTGACCCTCATAGGGTTTTCAATGGCTGGGTGCTTCGGGATTGCCTTGGGAGTGGATTGCCAGGCCCTTCTCCCATTTTTGAGGTGCTGGGAATTGAACTCTCGGGACTTCAGGGACTGCAGAGCAGCGCTCTACCCACTGAGCCAAATCCCAGCCTTTTTCTATTGTAGGTTAAAAAAATTCATATTATTTCTAATAACGCCTGATCCTATTCCATTTTATTAATTGATGCAAGATTATAAATACATGTGTTTGGTATGTTGTTGTTGTTAGATGTCATCAAGTCAGGTTCCACCCTTGAGGTTTTCAATGGCTGATTGCTTTGGGATTGCTTCGGGAGTGAATTTCCACATCTTTCTCCCACTTTTGCAGAACTGAGGATAAAATCTGGGTCCTCAGAGAATGCAGTGTGGCACTCTAGCAAATGAGCTAAACCCCAGCCCATGTCTCATGTAAGACTGTTAAAATCTAGGCTACAAAATGTGAGGGCAAAGCGCCACTCGAGCATACCACTGTTGAAGGGTCTTCGCCAAAATAATTCCTAACCAGTAAATTCCCATTGTGTGTTGGATATGCTGTTTGGCAGTCATTTCCCTAAATTTTCATCACACCTCTGTAAAGGAGCCACATTCACCTGTTTATAGGTGAAGAAACCAAATGGTAGGGAGATCAGGGTCATGAACCACCAAGGGACCAAGCCTAAAGCTGAACTCCTTCTGACCCCAAAGACATCTTTCTGAGTTTTCCCAATTGAGTATCTATAGCTTGAGTCAAGCCCACAAGAGCTGTAGATAAGAGATCAGGCTGCTGCTCTAAACAAGCACACATAGAAGATAAACATGAGCTCCGTCCAGGTCTAATGCCTAATCAGTAAACTTTGGAGTCTGTTTCAAAACTGCGCATACTGTACCAGTCATGCCAGGAATTTGCAGTTCTCTCCACGAGTTCTGGAGGATGGAGCTGACCTGCACTCCCCTCCACACAAACGCATTTGTCTGCTTGGAGTCTGTCAGCTCACTGTTTTGCTGAGACGTACGGCTGGCACGTGTTCCTCTGGCTGCTACCTCCTGAGCGGGAAATGGAATGATCACTTCCCTTTGACGCATCTGTGTCTACCAGTTATGTTCTGCTTGTGTCTAGACACTTCCCAAGGGAGATCTTGCTGTCCCACTGCAGACGGAGGTACCATCTTGCTGGATTGGCTTCCATGTGAAGGAACCCAGGCCTGGCCTCTGCGGCTCGTCCAACCCGCTTCACTTTTGATGACTCTGCTTTTCACGCAAGCCTGCAGGGTGCATTTCTGCCCAGACAACCTAATTTACTAAGACAAAGGCTACAAAGGAATGCGAACTCCTTCTCCCTGCATGAATCGAAAAGATTTCCAGTCACTCCTGCCAGGAGGGGGAAAACAAAAACCAGATAACTTCCTGATAGGCAGGATTTCAAGTGCTGGAGGGAAGCAAATGCAAGGGACACCTGCTTCAAAGGCTCCAGCCAGTGGCCCTCCTTTCTGTGTGGCTCTCAGGCTTTCTTCTTTTCACATTGGCTCCTCTAATTCCTGCCTGTCTCCTTCATCTCTTCTTTCCTCTTTTTATCTTTTCACTGTGTTTTCAAACATAAATAATATGTTTCTTAAATGGGTTCAAATAATAATAATAATAGAAATAATAAATCACAATAAAAGAAAAACAATTAACTGAAGAGGAATAACCCTTTTATGTTTCCTTCTGATTTTTCAACCCCTGATTTTGCATCTTCAATGACCATTGCATCTCCAACGCTCAGCAGCACTGTGATGTTCGTTTTCATTTGACATTCTTTGGCGCACGTTCCCATTTCCAATGGCGTTATTGTGATGATTGTGTTCATGATTGTGTAATGGGGATCATTACACAATTATTACACAATAGGGATTATATAACTATGCCTCTGACTTTTTCTCACCTGTTTCCATTTTGCACACTCAGAACCCTTTGCTTTAACTTCGCGCACCACAGCTGACCTTTGCGATGGTCCCGGTGATTAGCGATGGAAAACCCTCATGTCACTTCCGTGTAACTGTGTTGTAAAGAAGACTTTAACTAACTCTGAATAGCTGTACTTATTTCTGTTTGGAAGCGTTGGGGGCGTTGGAGGGGAAGCGGGGATGCGTGCTGATGGTAAGCCATGTGGATCTCTACCTCAGACCGACCCTGGAGAGGCCCACAGGGGTTTCTATGTATCATCCACACAACTACTGCAGGCAGAGGATGGTAAGGGTTATGGTTCATGACACCCTGTCACATACATAAGACGTCATTTGATTGCATGGTATGGCAACTCTTTTAAAAGCCTTACCTCTTCTCAGACTTTGTGCTTTCGGGTTACCTGTGACATAATTCAACCATAGTTTTTCCTTGATCTGCAGAAATGGTTCTATTTCTAATTCTTTAGTCATTTTCTTAGCCAAACGCAACTGCATTTATATTTATTTATACAGCCCGCTGGCAACAGGAGTCTAAAGAATACAATGGACCTCACAAAGTGCATGGATCCCTCCTCTCACGGAGGACCAGTATTTCCTGTGTTCCCACTGGCCACGCCGTGCTACCTAGCAAGTCGCTCCAGTTTCAGCCAACGTTCTGAGCAAACCCAAGACACAAGTTGTTCCATTTTTATGGCAATGAAATATAAGCCAAGAGAATGAGCAGTGACATTGTACTCAAAGGCCCACCATCTCTAATCCAAGAAGACATGTTTCCAGGGAGCACAAATGGCCAACTCATGCATCAAGCATAGAATGTAGGGTTTTAAAAAATTTTTTTAAACATTGTTTGAGTTCCAAGTACTAATCTTCAACCCTGCCATAACCATATTATGTAATTTTGTACAACTCTTTCCTCCAAGCATAAAAAACAATGCAGTAATATCAACAACCACAAACACAGGTTACTCTGAAAAAGATTCCTATTTCCCCATGTGTCCTTGTGAGGTGAAAACATTATTAGAAAATAAGAGGAAGAGGCCACTTGATTTTCAGAGTCAGATCATCCCTTTCAAATGGCTCGTGTAGGGGTTGAAAGTAAATTATCTTTTCTTCCCATTGCTAAGTTCGGGACTGAGGCACCCAGGACAAACTATGCATTAAAGAGAGAAAAGAATACAAATTCATTTTGTTCTTACATAACATGGGAGCCTTCCTAAGGAAATCGAGGCCCCCCATAGCAGGTAAACTTGCACACTTGCACGCTTGGATCTGATGAGGGGTGGACAGTTCTGGAGAACATCCCTGGACAAAGGGGGTGTGATGGGATGATGACGATGGTGAACTGGAAGTCTGTGCACTCAGATTCCTCCCTGGGTCCTGTGTCTTCTGAAATAAAGGCGTTTCTTTGTTCCAAGTGTTGGGTGAGGACCTTTGGAATGATAGCCTTAGACTTGCTTCAGGAAAGAAGGGCAAGGGAAGGTGATAGACCTCTGCTTCTTCTCTTTGTCAAATGCCAAGGTACAGTACTATGGGATGACATGTCCAGAACCCCAGCACTGGATAACTTTATTTATTTATTACTTTATTTTATTTATTTATTTATTTATTTATTTATTGCAGTACTGGGGGTTGAACCCAGGGCCTTGTGCCTTCATGCTTTGCAAGTGCTGGACCACTGAGCTGCACCCCCAGCTCATTTTCTTTACTTTTTTGAGACAGGGTCTCACTAAGTTATGCAGACTGTCACTGGTCTCAAACTTGCGATCCTCCTGCCTCCACCTCCCGAGCCACTGGGATACAGGCGTGCGCCACCACGCCCGGCACTGGGTAACTTTTTAAGTGCATAATCCTACTTCTACTCTGTTACTCGTACAACTGTTAGGCAATACTCTTCTATCAAATGACAGATGGACAGCAAATAGACAGGCTCCACCCAGCATAGCTCCCGAGGCTGTGTGGTGTTGGGGAAGCAGCTAACGTTCTTTAGGCCTCAGTCGGTGTCTGAAAATATGGACAACGATCAAGCCTACATCATTGAATTTATTGAAGAATTTAATGAGATGGTATATGAGAAAAGCTTAATACAGTGTCTGTTACATAAATCAAAGAAATGTCATCATTGTTATTATTCAGAGTCAAATAAATAACAGAGATTATTGTAATTTCATGATTTTCAATATTTGTATTAGGTGGTTGTTGTTGTTAGGTGCTGTCAAGTTGGTATCCAACTCATAGTGACCGTCATAGGGTTTTCAATGGCTGATTGTTTCAGGATTGCTTTGGGAGTGGATTGCCACGTCCTTCTCCCATTTTATGTGGTGCGGAGAATCAAACTTGGGACCTCAGAGAATGCAGAACAGTGCTCTACAAACTGAGCTAAATCCCAGCCCTTGTATTAGGTGTCACATCCTATTTTCAAGAGCTTTAGGGAATGGTAATTAATTACAGATGATGATAATAGACATTATCCCTGTGACCCTCTACGTCAATGCTTCTTCTCCTATAAACGTACCCCTATGAAACTCTCTCAGCCTGCTCAGCTCACTGAAAAAGCAGGATTAGCAGGGCATGCTGGCACATGCCTGTCTTCTCAGCAAATCTGTAGGCGGAGGCGGGAGGATCATAGGTTTGAGGCCAGAGGCAGCCTGCATAACTTAGTGTAGCTTAACCCGGTCTCAAGATAAAACATAAAAAAGGAGCTGGGGGTGCAACTTGGTGGCAAAGCACTTGGCACGAGGCCCTGGGTGTAGCCCCCGGTCCTGAAAGAAAAAAAAAAAGGAAGAAAAAAAGGAAAAGAGAAAGCAAGACTATTCCTTATGAAATTCCAGAAGCAGAGGGGTTAATGAGACTTCTACTAAAAAGGAGAGCCAAGCACTTTCCTGACTTAAAACACTTTTTACATGAATGACAAAACTGTATATACTGCACAGGTCGTTTTGTACTTGGTTTTTATCCATGAACATTGTACCAAGATTTGGTTTATTTTGGTAGGTTCAACTATTCCATTTTATGAATAAATCACATTTTATTATCCACTTAAAAAATTGGCTTTTTTGAGTATTTCTGTTTGTTTTTTTAAATTTCTTCTTTTTTTTCCCACCGGAGGACTGTGTGGAGCTAGATGTTGTCTGTTGTAACCAGAATGGAAACGCTTTGTCTTGTCCTTTCTCCCGAGATGTCGCAGTGCTGTTCCTTCGATTGAGTGAAGAGAAAAGGGAAAGTGGGTGGAATGCCAAGGCAGGCAAATCAGCCACTGAGGTTTACGAAACTATTCCAGATGTGGAACAAAGCAGTGGAAATGATGGGAGGGGAGAGAAACTCTTGGAAATTTGATCGGTGAGAGCAACGTGCCTTGGGAGGTAAACACAACTGCACACGTACAATACCCAGTATCTCCAAGGGGGACACACCACACACACACACACACAGAGACATGCACACACGCGGGAGCTGAAGATTTCCAGAGAGTCCTTTCTGAAATGAGCGGATCTCCTGAAGCACTCTGGCTGCAGCACAGACCCTCAGCCCTGGAAACCCGAGCGGTCCTCCAGGCTGAGCCCAGGAATGAAATCCCAGCGTGCTAACTGGGCTGCACAATCTCAGCCTTCGCAAAGCCCATGTTTGCCAAACGCCTTGTGTACACAGCGCTGAAAGGGAGTGCCTTCTCATTTTCAACATTCTGGGGCTAATGTTCCTCATCAGTCAGCGCTGCCATCATGGATCTGACGTCCTCCTTTGGAAATCCACATGCGTTTCCTCTTTCACGATGGGAGCAAATTGAAATCCGTGTGCTGGTGATTTCCAAAATGTACCATGCCGCAGAGAAGGCTCTCAGATTAGGCTAGTCCCCTTGTAATCACTGGCTTTGCAGGAGCCATTCAGGAAATGTTCGCTGCACAACCTAATTCCCACGTGCACCATGAAACCAGGGAGGAGGAGGCAGATAGATACTTAATGGACAAATCGTGGAGAGGAGCCATTCAAATGCATTTTATTTTGAGGACCCAGCTAGTTAATATGTGAGGACCGTTGCCAAGAAACACGGTCGCTCTCTTTCTCTCTCCAGAAATGCGGAAGATAATTGTCTTTTAAAGGTAAGAAGGTACTTGAAACCGCATCTGCCTGTGTTCCAAGCTGTTCAGGTGTCTGAGAGGTTTGTGATAATGAAATCCTCCTCTCCCGTTTGCATTTCTTTAGTCGTTATTCATGCAAATGAGTGGAATTTTCACTACCTGGAAACAGATTGGATGGATGCACGGATTCCCTCCTCCTGGCACCAAAAAGATATTTGTTGGGATGATTATAAACTACTTCAATATCCTACCTATGATGCTGAGCCTTGGAAAATAAATAACTGTATTATTTACAACTATAGCAGAACCGAGCCTTCAGCGGAATCACATTTCCACTTAAGACAAGTTTAATCTGGTCCTTTAAAAATCATTACATGCACTTAATATGACCCAGTGGATATAAAAATGAAAAGCCGTTAGTGTTTTCTTCCAAATACATCTCCAAAGTAAGGAAGGATGTTTAAAATGAAGAAAACAAAAGAAAGGCTTGTAGTTGTGTGCGTTTTACTTGAAATGTTAACAAGAGAAGCCCTGGTACGATTTCTGCTCAGAGAAAAGGTCAAGGCAGCATGATATCCCTTGTTGTCCAAGGCTCCCAACACCAGACAGATGGGGAAAATAATGGAACTAACCATCCAACACAGAGGAAGCAGACAGAGGGAGGACTATTCCCATGTTCTAGAAAACCAGCAAAGAAGCAATAAGATGTGTAATGACTTCCGGCTTATTCTCAACCATGCAAGACATACATTTCCTAATTTGATTACGTTTTGGACTCAGATGTATTAGCATTGAAGGATTATCATTTAGGTTGTTTCACATCATTTCACTCATTGATGAAATAATCATTTAAATACATGCAAATGGTGGTAAAGTCATTTCACTTCTGCTTTTTCATTTTAATAGAGTGTACCAAGTAAACCTAGGGATGGCTTTACTCAACTTCCATACTAAAAATTTTTTTCACTTTACAATTTGAAAATGCCCAAAGATTTTTGATATATACATGGGTCTATACATCCAATCCTGTCAGATCTCAGAAGCTAAGCAGGGTCGGGCCTGGTTAGTACATGGATGGGAAACTGGCTGGGAACACCAGGTATTGTAGGCTTGGGAGAAGGACCTGGCATCCCACTCCCAAAAACCAACCCGCCATTGAAAACTCTATGAACAACAGAGAAGCACTGACAATAGTGTTTCACCTGTTGTACATAGGGTCTCCATGAGTTGGATACCGACTCGATGGCACCTAACAACAACAACAATACATATATACTATATATATGTATATGTGTATACATATATATATATACATTATGTAAATACAAATATACATGTATATATATACATATATATAAATGGCTATCTAGACATACATATATATATTTATTCAACTGTCATTGAATTTTTAAAGGATAACAAAAAGTCATTACATTTAATTTCATTAAAATGTGTTATATTTTGATCTGAAAAAGGTGGTTCCCAGTTCCTATGCATACCCCAAGGTGCCCATAAACAGAGTACCTGAGCCCAGGATTAGAATTCAGGTGAACATGGCCACAAGCCCAGACCGTGCAAAAGGGGAGGCATTGTTATAATTCTGGCCCTGACATTTTCTAAGTATGGAAACTGTACAAGTTGTTTAGCTTCTGAATCTCAGTTCTTACCTATGAAAGGATAGCCTTAAGAGGACTACTCTAATGAGAATTAAAGGAGATAACAAATCAACAAGACAATCAGTCAATCATAAGTTGTTGAGTATTTATTAATTACCAGATTGTGCCTGAAGCATAGCTCTCAAATGACAAAAACTGTAGCTGTTATTAGAAATAGGTATTAGTTTTCATTCATGAACGTGGCCATCCACCTCTCATAACCAACGGAGTCCTGAAGATACACAGATTTCATTAATTTGAGCAAATTAACTTAGCATCAACATTTAGAGGAGAAATCTGGTGGGGATTTTATTTAATTTTACATATGAAACCAGTGAAGTTAAAAGGTTCAAGAGCCCTCTACAAAACAAAGTGTCTAAGAATATAACTTATGGACATATTTTAAAATCACCATTTTGGAATAAGTTTAATTTATTTCTACTTTGCCATCTGCAAAAAAAAATAATAAAATAACAAAAATGTAAGAATTTAAAAATGTAAGAATAAGATTTAATTCCAGTAACTACTGGAAGTAATATAACTGTATCTATGCAATTTATAGATAAAATATCAATTTTAATTGATGCTTCTGCCAATAAAGTGTGAGAGTAATTATTGATCTTTCAGCCTTTGGCAATAATGAAATTTTAAAAATGCAATGGTCATAACATCTTAGTCTTACTATTTTTGGATTATCATTTCTCTTCTCATGTGTTAATGGGCACTTTCTATCTCTCCTTCAATATATCCTACCTGCATTTCCCTTAAATTTTTTTTCCTGTGGCTTTGGCAGTCCTTTTTTTTTTTAAATTGATTTGTTGGCATTACTTAACTATTAAAGAGATTGGTTTTATGGATTTATTTGCATGTGTTTTTGCCAAATTTGCAGTTTGTCTTTTAGCTTTATAAATGCTGTCATATATTTTTAATAGATACTTTAACCTTTCTGTGTGAAAACAATGTTTATCTTCTGTAGTATAAATTCAAAAATTTGTGTCTTAAGAAAACCTTCTCATCAGGTGTGGTGGCGCATACCTGTAATCCCAGAAGCTCAGGAGGCAGAGACAGGAGGATCGCAAGTTCAAGACCAGAGGCAGTCTGTGTAATTTAGCAAGATCCTATCTTAAAAAGTAAAAAAAATGGGCTGAGGGTGCAGCTCAGGGGTCCAGCACTTGCAAAGCATCCAAGGGCAAGGCCCTGGGTTCAAGCCCTAGTATTGCCAAAAAAAAAAAAAAAAAGAGAAAACCTTCTCAATCTCAAGTTTTATAATGAGTATATGCCACATGCCACTTTTCCTATTCCAGTTGTGGCTTTATTAACTTAGGTTGAGATATTCAGTCATTTTCCTCCATTGGACAAACAGTTCTGTCTACAGTGACCAGGCATGCCGATTAGGGTATCTTATCCTCTGGTAGACTGCCGGACACCCATAAGAGACGGTCCCCCTTCATCCCTGCCCCTCCCCTCCTCTCCAGAGCTGTGTTCTATTTCTCCACGTCTCACCTGGGAAGGCCTGGTTATTTTGGCCAAAGAAACCTGAAGAAGCGCTGGGCGAGGTGGCGCACGCCTGTAATCCCAGAGGCTGCGGAGGCAGAGGCAGGAGGATCGCAAGTTCGAGACCAGAGGCAGCCTGCATAACTTAGCAAGACGCTGTTTCAAAAAGTAAAGGGAAAAAAATGGGCTGAGGGTGCAGCAGTGGTCCAGCACTTTCAGAGCATGCAGGCGCGAGGCCCTGGGTCCAACACCCAATACCGAAAAGAAAAAAAGAAAAAGAAAAAGAAAAAGAAAAAAGAAAAAAGAAAAAAGAAAGCTGCAGAAGCAATGGCCTGCTGGTCTCAAAAGGCTGTGTGTGCTTCCACCCTCTCTCCCTTCCTCAAAAAGCCTGGGTGAGCCTGTCAGAGGCCGAGAGATCAGCTGGGTACAGCTGCGCACCCCTGCAATCCTGGTGATTCAGGAGGCTGAGCAGGAGCCTCGCAACTTGGAGGCCAAGGGCAGCTTGCCCAACGTAGCAAGACTCTGTGTCAAATTAAGAAATAACAAAAGGATAGGGGAGTGCAGCTCAGTGGTAGGACACCTGTCTAGCAAGCGGCAGGCCTTGGATTCAAATCCCCAGGACTGGGGAGAGAGAAAGAAAGGGAGAGAGGAGAGAGAGATCATAGCAGAGCCACAGTCCCTTGCCCAGCTGATCTTCTACCGCCTGACAGCTCGCCAGCCCACAAACATGCAAGAGCTCATCCGAGACCAAAAGAACTGGCCACCTGACTTGTTCATTCATTATTCACAACAAAGGCTTATTATCTTGAACCACTGAGCTCTTACTCAACCGCAGTGGCTCACTGACAGGCACCCTCAGTCTTCACACGTGTGCAACTTACTGGTACTCCATTCTGGAATACTGTTGTGGCCCCGTTCCTGCAGTTTCTATTTCCACATTACCATCTGGCTGGGGATATGCTGCCAAATCCTCAGGTGCGGCCAGTGTGAGACATCACGAATCACGATCATCTCCCTGGACTGGCACCTGTTCCTTCACCTCCCCCAAATGCTTCTGTGTGGGGCTTTGCATTTCTTTCAGTAAATGTCAACCTAGCACCTTCTCCATACTATGCTGAGATCTAGAGAAGACAGAAAGAAGATTAAGAAACAGAACACGGGGAGCAAAAGCTGTCATGGTGTTTGGGGATGAATAACTCTGTGCTAAGGAAAGAAAGAGCCTGCAGCACTAGCTCTGTGGCATCCGATCCCGTCAGATCTTGGAAGCTAAGCAAGGTTGGGCCTGGTTAGTACTTGGATGGGAGACCGCCTGAGAACACCAGGTGCTGCAGGCTTGGGAGAAGGACCTGGCAACCCACTCCCAAAATATCAATCCGCCATTGAAAACACTATGAACAGCAGAGAAGCACTGACAATAGTGTTTTGCCTGTTGTATGCAGGGTTGCTATGAGTCGGATACCGACTCGACGGCACCTAACAACAACAAGAAGGAAAGAAAAGGGCTGGGATGTAGTTCCGGGGGTAGAGTGCCATGCCACAGTCTCTGAGGACCTGGGTTGGATCCCCAGCACTGCAAAAACAGTAGAAAAACAGGGCAATCCACTCCCAAAACAATCAGCCATTGAAATCCCTACTTCTTACTCATTATGAGTTGGACTGGACTTGAAGGCACCTAAGAACAACAAAACAAGGAAAACGAAAAGAGTTTCTTCACCCTCCTCCCCTAAAGCAAAGGGAAAGCTCTTCTGCCAACCAGATTCCTAGAGGCCTATGCTCACTGTCTGACTCCAGAAGGAATGTTTGGGAATAAAAGTAGAACAAGGAGAAGAGAATGACATGGAAAAAATAAGGTCTCACAGTACAGTCAAACCAATGACTTGATTACGCAAAGTTATTTTTTATCTTATCTTACCCATGCTAAACCAGTATCTCTATGTAAAGAGAATTTTCCATCTCGCCAAAATCTTCTAATAAACAGAGATATGTGTTCCCTGGGATCACAGCAGTCTGGATGGCTCATTGGCTGAAGTATGTCCTATTTCCAAACGCAAATTTATATTCTTATCCCTTTTTCATCACAGGCAATAAAGCCTATACTCAACTGTACTGTATCACATTTTATGTATTAATAAAAGTGCATCATGTTGCGAGATTTAATTAGATAATAAAGCACTTTAAAACCCATCCTACACGAGTCTGTGTAGGAGAGGAATATTGCTAATTTAGTAATCATCATCTACACTGAAAAACTTTCCCCTAAAATGCGCAGACATTCTTTCAAAAGCTTTCACACGCACACCAGCTTTTGGTATAGTGAAAAAACTAAGACCTGATGAGGACCTTCATCTTGGAATGGATGAACTATGTCCTGCTCACTGTCCTTTTAAAATGCCTATTTATACCCCTTCTTCATTTAAATGTTTAATTAGGGAGGAACACTTCCGTGCATTATAATTAAAGGCAAGCACAGTTTCCTCTGCACAAAAGAGTCATTTTCCATTCAGTTTATACAAAGTTTTATTTTGTCCCTCCATGAATCAATATGAAAATTAAGCCGATTGTCTGAAAGCCTTAAAGAGAAGTATAGCTTTCATAATACAGTGAGATTAAAATGAATTAAAAATCTCAAAGCTTATCCCGCTACAATAACCGCATGTGATGTTCTTGCAGTCCTTGAAGGGAGCTATCGCAGAGACAAGAAAGATGAGCAAAGGCAGCCTTTCCTTCCAGTTTATCTTCTTTCAAAGCTGGAACCTTTTCATGGTTGAAGCACAATTTTTCACTTCTCATTGGTTAGCTTGTGATGGCAAGATGGTGAGACAAAAATAGAACCCTTTCCTGATTAGGGATGCGGCATGGCAACGTTTGGAGGTAGAGAATAGAATAGAAGATGTCAGGTTGAAGTATTTCTTGGGGTCTTCTCCAAACAGGCCGGCCCTTTTGGAGCTGCGGTATTTGTCCAGGGATCTTGTAGGTAAGAATGTGCCAAATCTAGGAACTTCTTCTTTTATTTCATTAGTCCTCATGCTGGTCCTCCGAGTTCCAAAGTTCATGTGCCATGTGGGTATGTGTGTATACGTGTATTTGTATTGAGGGCAAAGAGAATGAGAATGTTCCTTACGTTCCGTATATGTCAAAAACTTTGCCTGAGGTTAGATATTCCAGGCTTTCCACATCAGTATTAGCTTGAGAGAACTAGGAATTAGCTCAGTTGGTAGAGCACAGCTCTGCAGTCTCTGAGGTCCTGAGTTCAATTCCCAGCACTGCAAAAATGGGAGAAGGACCTGGCAACCCACTCCCAAGGCAATCCCGAAACAGTCAACCATTGAAAACCTTATGAGGGTTGCTATGAGCCGGATATGACTCAACGGTACCTAACAACAACAATTAGCTTGAGACACGAGGCTAGAAAAATGATGAGGTCTGTGTTTCTGCTCTTATTTTGGCTCCTACCACTTTTTCCAGGTCTTAATGCAAGAGAGATTCCAACATTAGACAAATCCCTAGCCTCCACCTTTGAAATGTATAATGAACTTGAGTTCAGTTTGACTTGGATATAGGACAGCTCAGATTTTACCAAAACATTTTGCTCATTCTGGACATTGGTATTTAGTTTTGGCGAGAATGTGTCTAATCCACTCTCTTTGTTCGAAGAAGAACAGATAATTCCAGGGTTTTCTGTGTGCAAACTGCATACCATTTAAACACAGGCAGCTGGTGTCTTAATTACTGTGGTGTCCAGGAGCAATGTATACGACTCGGCCCACCAGCATTTCATTGGAGTGTTTTTTACTTATTTAATTATAGGCTGAGGAGACAATGGAAATCGCCAAACCGTTGGAGAAGGGAAACACGGAACCCTCAGCTGAGCTGATGCCAAGTTGGATTGTGTTCAAGCAAATTAGAAAGTTGAAGGACAGCCTGTGGATTTGGGTTGTGTTGGAAAGAAGCTTATAACCAAATAGATAGATATTGTTTCTGAATGACGTGTGTTACATTGTTTCCCCAAATGCTCACATCGTTGCCCTCCTCAGGAGGTCAACATTTTCTAGAACATTCACTAAACATTTCATTGGTGGTTTCAGTGCTACTATTTGAGACTGAAGAATCAAAAACTTCTGTAACAACCACATTTGCACAGGCACAGACACCTGAAAGGCCGACTCATTGACTGAGCAAAATACATCTCCTGAGGAGGAAAGGTAAAAACTCTCTCCTGTCTCAGGTGCGGATGGCTGATCCTGCCTGGGAGCCTCTCGCTCTTAGGCATGGCCAGCAAATCATTCCTTCCCTTGGCTGTTTCTGAAGCCTGGTATAGCCCAGCTAGGATTCCCAAGCACCAGAGTCTCTGCCCCCAGCTCTGTTCAGCCAGTCAGAACACGAATATACTGATATTTATGAACGTATGTTCTCAAGCTGTAAGAAATTCACTTTCTTACGCCCAGAAGCTGTCCTCTGCCCCCACTCTTTTGATGATTCAGCCTCTGTGTGAAGTCCGGCAGTTAGCCGGCTCTTCTGTGTAAACAAATTAGAAGTCTCTCTCTGGGTTTTAACTTCTTATTTGAGAGAGGGATTTTTTTTTAAAGTCGCTTTCCTGCCTCACTAGGATAGACCAGCATGGATTGGCAGAGTTGGAGTGAAATATCTGTTTCAGCAAAGAATTGGGAAACAAGGATGAAAAGAAGGAAGGCAATATGATGAAAAATAACAGTAAAATTTGTTGGTGGAGATATTTGTGAGAAACAAAATATATGCATTTTCTCAAACAAGATGCTCCATACGAAATACTAAAAGAGAATAATGGTAACTGAAAGGTGTCAAACCATAGCAGGTAGGTTTTTTAACTCCTTGCCAGGGTGAATAAGAACAGGCACTACATTGTGTCCCCCAGAATATGACACGTGGAGAAGGTATTGCGATTGTCCTGCCCAAAATGTACAACTTCACTGGGTGTGGTGGCGCACACCTGTAATCCCAGCGACTCCAGAGGCAGAGGCAGGAAGATCACAAGTTCGAGACCAGAGACAGTCTGTGTAATTTAGCGACACCCTGTCTCAAAAAGTAAAAAATATC
>VMDO01029754.1:0-22209 GCA_007922755.1 Pedetes capensis | reverse complement strand
TACTTTTTGAGACAGGGTCTCGCTAAGTTATGCAGACTGCCTTAAATTTTTGTAACAGAAAAAAGCTGAGTAGTTAACGACCCATGAGAGTCATGGACATGGGACAGCGGGGCTGCACTGTGAAGAGGTCAGCAGGAGGTGGCAGATGTGAGCCTTGAAGTGGGACCCAGGCTTGGGACATGGTGCTGGGGCATAGCCAGGGCCACTCTGTGGATGCTCATGCAGCCCCCATGTCCTAGGTCTGTCCCGCTTCCACTAACATCCAGAGTTGATCAAGGTGGAGCAGGGTGGGGTCGCATACTTCCAGTGCCTAATCTAGGGCGTCCTGGAGCCTGCCATCTCCTGGGAGCACAATGGCACAGCCCTGAACACTACCGACCACCAATAAGTACCAGCCAGGAGTATATGGAGTGGCAGGCTGGGGACAGGACTCAGGCCGTGGCTCATGGCTTCTTCACCCTCGGGGTGATACTGCTGCCTGGAGGCATCCTCCATATCACCAACGTGAGCTAGGCAGACATGGGCACTTACTGTGTGGCATGAAACACAGCCAGTACCTGTGACAGCAGGGACACCCAGCGACCCTGAGCAGTAAGCAAGGGCCAGGGTGGGTGCTGGGGGGAGGGCGTGGCCGCTGTGATTATTCACAGTAAGACACTTTGTAACTTTGTGCACCTGCTGTGTGTTAGGCACTGTGCTGGGGTGGGGGTGGCAGTGAGGCCTGGGCAAGCTTAGCTCCATTACCTCCTAGAGGAAGTGCGATGGGAACCCAGGCCAGGGAGTGGCTCAGGGATGGTCAGGGGCTTCTGGACTAAGATCTGCCCAAGCTGGGTGTCGAAGGGTGAGCAGAGAGGCAGGACAAGGTCAGGAAGGTGGGGAGGGAGCACTTCCCTGGGCAAACGCTCAAGAGTAAGAACAGTGCAGGTTACCCAGGCAATTGGGTGTCGCTAGACCCTAGGAGGGGTAGAATTCAGGGTAACAATTGACACTGGAGAGTAGGCCAGGCCCATCATGAAGGGAGTTCATACTAAACCCCAAGGGCAGTGGAGCCCTCAGTAACTCTGGAGTGAGGCCTCGATGAGCCTGTGTCTCGGCTGCGCATGCGTGTATGTGCGCATGTGCTCGTGGGTGTATGCTCGCACGTGTGTGCACCCTTGCACGTTTCCTTCTCTTTGGTGTGAAGATTAAAAGCTTTGTAATTGAGATGAAACACCCAGGATGCCCTCACTTGCAGGGGAAGTGCGGTGGAAGAGTTTTGTGCCCAAAGTGGGGGCTGCAGCAGAACAGATGAGGAAGTGGTGTGGAGGAGGTCACAGTCCTGCCAGAAGCTGACAGGCTGGGGTGTTGATCAGGGGAAGTCATGCCTCAGTCAGCCACCAGAGGGCTCCAGTGTATAAATAAGCAAGTGCAGGTGAGAAACCATGACCATGCCAGGGCACAGACTTTCAAACACCTCTGACTAAATTTCACCAAAGCAGCTGGTCGTGTGGGGTGGGTGCACATCTGTAATACCAGCACTGAGGAGGCTGAGGCAGGAGGATCTTTGAAAGTTCAAGGCCAGCCTGGTCTACGTAGCAAGTTCTAGGATGGCCTGGGCTACACAGGGAGACCCTATCTCAAAAAAAAAAAAAAAAAAAAACCCTAAAAACTAAAATAAATTTCACCAGGTGATACATAACTTTATTTTATTTATTTATTTATTTATTCATTTATTTGTTTATTTATTTTTTGCGGTGCTGGGGGTTGAACCCAGGGCCTCACGCTTGCATGCTCTGCAAGTACTGGACCACTGAGCTGCACCCCCAGCCCCCCCTTTTTTTTTCCCTTTACTTTTTGAGATAGGGTCTCACTATGTTATGCAGACTGCCTCTGGTCTCGAACTTGTGATCCTCCTGCCTCTGCCTCCCGATCCGCTGAGATTACAGGCGTGCGCCATCGCACCCGTATTCTTTGTTTTATTTTGAGATAAGTTCTCACTAAATAATGCAGATTGTCACTGGCCTCGAACTCGCGATCCTCCTGTTTCTGCCTCCCAAGTTGCCAGGATTATAGGCATGAGCCACTGCACTTGGCTTTTTTTTTTTTCTTTTTAAGACAGTTTTGAGCAAGGTGCAGTGGTGCTTGCTTATAATCCCAGTGACTCAGGAGGCGGAGGCAGGAGGATGGCAAGTTTGAGGTCAGAGGTAGTTTACATAAATTAGCAAGACCCTGTCCCAAGATAAAAATAGAAAAGGGGTTAGGTTGCAGGTCCTTGGGTAGAGCACTTGGAAAGTGTGTGCAAAGCCCTGGATTCAGCCCCTCAGTACAGTTCCCTCAAAAAGAAAGTTCCATTATGTAGCGTAGGTTGGCCTTGAACCCCCCAATCCTCCTGTCTTATCCCACCAAGTGCTGGGATTACAGGTGTGCACAATCATGCCCAGTTCTTTTTTTTTTTTTTTTTTTTTTTTGAGACAAGGTCTCACTCTGTAGCTGAGGCTGGCCTAGAACTCACTCTGTAAACCAGGCTGGTCTCGAACTGGCATTGATCCTCCTGCCTCAGCCTCTCAAGTACTAGGATTACAGGCATGTACCACCACGCCTAGCTTTGGTTCATAATTTTTAAATTGAAGATTGAAAAAGGAAAAGAGAAGCTGTTGTCTCTGATCTGGAATTGACTGAGAAACTCAAGGCTTAGGGTGAGAGGTTGGGGGTTCTTTGGCCTCCTATTCCCATTCCATCCACTGTCTCATCATCCTGGGCAGAAGGGCAGGGCAGGATGCCAAGCTTCCTGGAGATGCTGGGTGCTTGTGGCCAAGTGGCAATCAGGGCAAGTGAGCTTGGTGCCTGTGGAGACAGGAAAATGAATGGGCAGGGAGCTTCAGGGAGCTCAGTAGAAGCAGGTGCCTGTTGGGGACCAGAGGGCCAAATAGTAGCCAGCATTCAAAGATGCCTCGTTAGGCATGCCACACACTTGGTATCAGCAATTAGGGAGGCTGAGGCAGGAGGACCATGAGTTTAAGGCCAGAGGCAGACTGCACAAATTTAGCAAGACAGTCTCAATTTTTTTTTAAAAAAAGGGGGGAGGTGGCTGTGTCTCAGTGTTACAGCACTTGCCCAGCAAGTGCAAGGCCATGGGTTCAATACCTGTCCACCCCACACCATAGTGGAGAAAAAAAAAATGCTGCCTAAATGCTAGGAAAGGAGTTGGTGTCAGTATAGATTTCCCCAGGGGCACAAGCAGGGGATTGAGGTCAGAGACCGAAACCGTTCACTTCTAAAGCACTCACCTGCATGGACCCTGGGGCAGGCACTTTCCCTGGGTGGGACCAGGGTAGGAGAGACTTCCCAGACTTTTCAGAAGTTCACAGTGGCTAGAGGGACAGCTTTGTCACCTGTCTTGTTGTTAGGTGCTGTCAAGTCAGTATCTGACTCATAGCCACCCTACGTACAACAGGTGAAACACTATTGTTACTGCTTCTCTGCTACTCATAGGGTTTTCAATGGCTGATTGTGTTTTGGGAGTGGGTTGTCGGGTCCTTCTCCCAAGCCTGCAGCACCTGCTGTTCCCAGGCAGTCTCCCATCCAAGTACTAACCAGGACCAACCCTGCTTAGCTTCCAAGATCTGACAGGATGGGACGCCACAGTGTACAGCTGCAGGCGTCAGCTGGTTAGGGACACCAAAATCCAGGCTGGAGTCCTAGCTCTGCCAATCCCTCTGTCAGGGGACAGAGTTTCTCAGTCAATTCCAGATCAGAGACAACAGCTTCTCTTTTCCTTTTTCAATCTTAAGCTTTCTGACATTTAGTTCCCCTGGGTAAACCAGGTCACATGGAGGAAATAAGAAAACCATACAGGCTGAAGAGAGGATTAACAGAGACGACGCATGTGGGGTATATAGCAGGGAGCCTAGCTATATAAGGTCTAGCAGGTAGACAACCCAGCCTGTGGTGGCTGCAGTGTCACTATATAGTCTAGTTTCTGCCCCATTTAACAGTCTGACCAGGCAGCACCCAGCTTCCTTGAATGAGGCCAGGATATTCCAGGATAGTTCACCACTCATACTGGATGGAGCTTTAAAGCAGCAAGCTGAGGAAGCTCTGGCTCTAAAAAGGCCTTCAATATCGCCTCACTGAATGAGTGGAGGAAATCCTATTCTAGACCTTGAAGGAGATTTAAAGCTGTACAAGACTTTACATGGACCCTTGAAAAACTTTCCCATTTTTGAGACCTAACATTTTATCTGAGAAGTTCCTTTTTTATTACCCCATCACTACCAGGGGCTTGAATGCAGGGCCTCACACACGCTTGGCTGCACCTCAACTCCCTACTTTTTAAAAATTTGACACAGGGTACTGCTAAATTATGCAGGTTGCCTCTGGCTTCGAACTCCTGATCCTCCTGTCTCAACCGCCTGAGTCGCTGGGATTATAGACATGTGCCACCACACCTGGCTTCATCTGAGACGTTCTTAATGAAGAGCATTTATAAAAGGTTAAAGACATATTAGAAAGACTCAGAAAATACAGGGTGGAAAATAAAAACAGAGGATGACTGCATAAGGAAAACCAAGGTCTGTCTTAGACTATGTTATTCATGACTGTGCTCCAGTGGGAGGGCCAAGCCTGGCACTCAGTAGCCCCCATGATGGTTTGCTGAATTAAGTAATGAGATGGGGGAGGGTGGCATAAAATGAAGACAGTTTAGGCCAAAAGTGGAGTGTATTTTGGAAAAGTATTTATATCTCTCTTAAGTGATCCCTGGGGGAGGGTATCCTCACTCTGTTGTAGCTCAGGAAAGGCAACTAGGCCCTGGCCCAAGCTGTGCCTCCTGGAGAGGCACCTGGGGTCACTGAGGCTAGCTAACATTCTGACACTTCTGTGTGCATGCATGGGACAAAAGAGACTATTGGGGATTCAAGAGAGTTCTTTCCACCATGCGGTGGGACCTCCGTGGGTACTACAAGAGCCAGGGATCCTGCCTGGGCCTCAGAACCTGATGCTCACAGTGCCTCAGAGAGCAATGCTAGAGTGCATCACCACAGGTCACCCACTGCCTCTCCTGGAGCCACCAAGGTGTGTAGCACCCCCTTCCCCAGCCCACCACAGCCCTCACCTTTTCCTAGCCCTGACCCCCAAACCTTCCTGCAGACAGCCGCTCCTTCAGTGTCGAGGGCATCCAAATCCTGGGCACAGGGAACCTCACAATCTCCGACATGTCAGTCCAGCACTCGAGTGTCTGTGTGCGCTGCCAACCAGCCAGGCACCCTCGTCTGGCGCACAGTGCAAGGCATCCTGCTTGTGCAGAGTGAGCCCTGAGGGTCTGGCCAGGAGGGTCTTGGGGTACCCCAGCTCTCTGGGCAAGTACAGGGTGGGAGTGGAAGGGGGCAAGAGGCTGGGTCTTAGGACGCCTTCCTCTCCACCTTGCCTGCCTAGATCCCCTCGAATGTGTCCAGTGGCCACAGCCCTTGTCCAAGCCCCTGAATAGCAGTGCTATCATCACCTGTGTGGCTCAGGAAGTCCCTGAGCCCAGACTGGTCTGGTTGAAGAATGGGAAGGTGCTCAGTCCTGGGGACAATGTCCGGCTGATGCACAACAGGTACCCCTGTCCTATCCCTCCTGCTGCCCGAATGTCCACAAGAGGTGCCTCACCTAGCCTAGGCATCTACACTACCCTGTACACAGCGCTCTGCTTCAGTCTGATCTCACACACACACAACCCCTTGCATGTCGCCTTCCACTTCCAGCAAGTACCCCCATGCACAGTAGGCCTGGCTGTGCCTGCTCCACTATAGCCAATGCTCCCCACAGGTGATGTGCCAGGCAGCCTCCTCCTCTAAGGCCACTCCATTAGCAGATGGGGCTGTGCTGTTTGTCTTTCTCTAGCATGCTGATGTTGGTGGAGGTCTCCATCAAGGATGAGGCCGTCTACCAGTGTGTGGCAGGGAACAGTGCAGGTTCTAACCAGGCTAGTGCCCTTCTGGTTGACAGGAGACCCAGAGCCACATTCCACCCCTAGGGGCCTGAGGGCTGTGGCTTTCTCTACCTCTGCCTTTCAAGTGTCCTAAGAGCCACCTCCCTCCAGCCAAGACACCATTGGCTATGTGCTGCACCTCCAGTCAGTGGGAGGTGGGTGTGGGTGGGCACGGCTTTGATTCAGAGCCTGGACCAAGGGCCAGGAGTTCCTGGCTCCAGCCAATCTCTGGCCCCTCAGTGACCCCCGATGCTTCTGGGCTCTTCACAGGCCTCTGTGCCTGTGGTTCATGGTCCTCTTGGGCTTCCCTGCTGCTTTTCAGTCTGATGTAGAAAGTCCCTTTCTCTGCCCAGCTCCAACTCCTACATGCCCCTCCCTGCGCGCCTTGGAGGCCCAGATGCCTAGCCAGGTACCAGGAGGGGCTCTGTCCCCACTTTATGGGGGCTTGAGGACTTAGGCTACTGAAAGAGGATGCTGAATTGCCAAGCCGCTCTGCTCCTCAGAGCCAGCTGGCCTGGAGCGCCAGGAGGCCATGAGCAAAGTACCTTTGAACATGTCTTCTCCAACCTGGAGCCTGCCACAGCCTACACTGTCCACCAGCAGGCCTGCTCAGCGGAGCGTGCCAATCAGGACTCTACCCCCATACTCACCTCCACCACGGGCAGCAGTGTCAGGAGCTCCAGCCCTGTAGTCCCTGGCCTCAGGTGGGCAGGGCCCACCAAACAGTTCATCCATTTTCCTTTGTAGCCCCTGCTGCCCTGGCCTTTCCCACCATAGTGTTCAACCGCTTCTGCGCAAGCCTTTTGAGAGCTCCCACTTCAGCTGGGGCCCATCCAAGGCTTCAAACTCACAGCAATGCCAACCACCCATTTTGAGGGGCTCCTGCTCCTGGCCATCAGTGTCAACTCCTTCCTCTTCACCAACCTGGATGAGGCCCTGGTTTTTTTTTTTTTTTTTTTTTTTTTAGGCAGTCTGGCTATGTTGCCAAGGCTGGTCTCAAACTCGGGCTCCAGCGATCCTCAAGCCTCAGCCTCCCAAGTAGCTGAGATTATAGGCAAATGCCACAGTGTGCAGCGTTCCTGCACCACCTTGTGCCACCCATGGGCCTCCTCTCAGTTTGATGTCCCGCCAGGCTCTGAGCTTCCTGGCCCAGAAAGGCCTGTGCCCTTCACATCCCCCTGCTTCCTGAAGAGCCATCTGCCCTCTATGAGATCAAGTTCCAGGTGTTCAATGGCAACGGAGCAGCAGCAGCACCCACTTTGTATCTTTGCATTATGTGCCCCTAGCCATCTCTGGTGAGCAGGATTCAGGAACAGGGTTATAGTCCTGGGGTCAAAGCAGTCCCCTTTTAGAGGACCACAGTTGCCAGTCTTCAGGGAGGAGGGGGCTAGGCTTTGCCTCCAACCTTGGTCTTCTGACAGATGACTTTGTGTTTAAGAGTCTAAGACCAGATGTGCTTACAGCCTGCTGCCTGGGGTTGTGGTAGGTATCCCCGGGGGCCTGGCTGCCCTCATCATCTGCCCCTCTGCCTCTTCCTTCGTTGGAGACATAGGTAAAGGCCAGGTAAGGACTAATGAGGAAACTGGTAGGGAGACAGTGTGCATCTTTGTGTTACAGAACCAAAGGGCACAAAAGAGCAGTTGTCCATTACTAATCAATTTCACCCAGGAGGAGAATGAGAGCAGGGGGATGAGGGAGCTGGTTCTCTTCAGAGCTGTGTGGCACCAAGGGTGGAAAGAGGCCCATTGGGCTACGGGAACAGGATACAGATGACTGGGGCTCCTCAGGCACAGGACAGAGGCGGCAGAAGTGAGCCAGAGCCAGGTCCCCTGCCACCCAGAAGCAGGAGGAAAGGGCCACCCTCTCCATCCCTGGGGAGTGAAGGGCTGGGGTTGATGCTAAGGTAGAGGGAGGCCCTTGACAGGGCGTGGTGCTAACTCTTCCTATTTAGGAAGCCTCCTTTGCAGACATTCCTGAGAACGCTGGGCAGCATCTCAGCCTGCCTTGGACACAAGTGGAAGTCATGGAGGCCATACTCAGAGTGAAAGGAAGCCAGGGAGGAAGACTGAGCTCATCACCCAGGTGAGGGGGTTCAAATGGTGAGGACCTGGTGGGAGAAACTCACGTGCTTGAAGCCTTGTGACAGAAGCATGACCACTCCTTCATCCTCAGGTGACCGTGGAACAGCCATCCTTAGCCTAACACCTTCCAAGTTGGTGCCCAGATGCCACTAAATCAAGACCCATCGAAGAATCTACCTCATCTGTCCCTTTCACCCCAGTATCAGGAAAGAACCAAAGGTCCTTCAGTCCCTCTCCAGGGAGGGCAGGCCTGGCCACAGCAGGAAAGGAGGGTATGATTTTTCTGCTCTTCAATCCACATCAAGAAATGAGACAATCAAAGCCAGGCACGGTGGCGCACGCCTGTAATTCCAGTGGCAGGAGGATTGCAAGTTCGAGACCAGAGGCAGTCTGCATAATTTAGTGAGACCTCATCTCAAAAACTAAAAAAAAGATGGGCTGAGGGTACAGCACTTGCAAAGCATGCAAGTGCGAGGCCCTGGGTTCAACCCCCAGTACCACAAAAAAAAAAAGAGAGAGAGAATCTGTGTACTTTGCCCTGACACACCAAACCACCTCAAAGTAAGCCAAGCTCAACTGGGATTTTGCCCCAACCTATTATTTTTGCTTTGTAACGCCTCTTAATCCAAATATGGACCTGCCCAAAGATTTATAGCTTTAAAAGTGACCTCCAAGGTTTAGGTGAGGGAAGCAGGGCAAGGTCTCTGTCATGACCTCCAGATCAAAACCAGAATCTTGTCTAGTCTGTAATCTGTTTGTCTCCTCATGCCCAAGCTGAGGTTTGATGCAGGGACAAGCACTCTACATTCTGAGTGGACTGCTGGGCAACAGAGGCGGCAAGTTCTCCTTCCCACAACACCATGAGTCCTGAACAATGGGCTCATATGAGCTGCTCAGAGAAACCAAATTCCCATCTCCCCCTTCCTAGGTCCAAAGCTTTGGCTCCTCTTTACAGGGCATCCCTCCTCATTTGATTTCTATTTCTAAAAGAGATTAGTTTGATTCAGGGTTTTTTTTGTTTTTTTTAGTGGCCTTGAATCCTTTGTTAGAATGTGCACAGGGGCTGTGGAGCACCTCATCTATATGTATGCCTTCAATTTTATGGACCCAAAGAAACCCTCTTTCCTTTGCCAGCCTGTGGCATCCAGCATCCCACAGTTGCTCTCATCCAGTTCTGTCATGCCCTAGCCTAAAACCCAAGCCCCAGCCACTCCCTCAACCAACCTCTCCTTCCAGGACTATGCCATGCTTTGTTGTTGTTAGGTGCCGTCGAGTTGGTATCTGGCTCATAGCAACCCTCGTAGGGTTTTCAATGGCTGTTTCGGGATTGCCTTGGGAGTGGATTGCCAGGTCCTTCTCCCATTTTTGCGGTGCTGGGAATTGAACTCAGGACCTCAGAGACTGCAGAGCAGTGCACTACCAACTGAGCTAAATCCCAGCCCTATGCCATGCTTTAGGGGACCCCAAATATTATCCTCTGTGCTCATGTAAAGTAATACAAGTAACAGTGCTAAAATTCCAGAAAGGATGGGCTCTGCTCCTCCCAGTGGCTCCTCTGCATAAGGGGCAGAAGCAGCCATAACTATGAAATGTAGCAGGGAGCAAGGGGGTAAGGAACAGCCCCAAACTTTAAGTCCTTGGTGAAAGGACATCCTTTTCTCTGGCTGGGCTTGGTCTAAAAGTGCTTTGTTGGAAATCAAGAAACAAAATGGGGAAGGGGGAAATCTGGTTGATGTTCTGGGTTAAAATGAAAACTTGGGAGACAAATGTGATACAGGGGTGACATTACTGCAGTTCTATGTTTTTCCAGGGATGGGGCATCAGACTGTTAAAGAATTATAGTCTGCAGTTTACTAAGAGGAGTGTCAAATCCCCGTTGCTATAAAGCCCCCCCATTTGGAGAAACTAGTTTCAAACAAATGTGTTACTACACACTATTATAGTGTAACCAGAACTCTAACCTCTCCCTAGGAGAGTATGAACACCCAGTCCCCTACCCTAATACCTTTGGTCATCACACACTACAGCGGGGTCAGTGGTTTCCTGAATACTAGAAATACAAGGAAACAAGAATACCAAGGCAGATAAGGGCTTTAAGTAAACATCAAAATGAAAGAAAAGTGCATAAACCAGAGATACCACATGGCTAGACTGTGGGGAGTATAAGCCATAGTGTATCTAACAATTACCCCTAATATTCTCCCACCAAGCTTCCACCCCCTTCCCACCATGACTAAAGCACGAGCCACAGGAAAGTTTAGAAACCATTCCTTTCTTTATTAAACATAGCTTGCAAGTGATAAATATTACAAAGTTTTTTTTTCTTTTAATCCTTTCTCCAAAAATTAGCTTATTATTTGAATCTGTCACTGCTGAAATGCTCAGCAGCATCTGAAACAGATGGGAGTGTATTTGCCTTTTTGAAAACCAGTTTCTATTGGTCTTAGTTTTTTCATTTTATTTCCCAAACACAATGCAGAAAATTAGAATGAGTTAAAAAAGAAAAGAAAAGAAAGAAAGAAAGAAAAAAAGGAAACTTAAAAGAGAGTTGTGCAAAAGGGTCTTGTTTCCCTCCCACCCACCCTGTTCAGGGAAGGCCATTCCCTGTCCCACCACCCTGCTCCCCACCCCCCACCCCAATCTATCCTTCCACCTTCACCAAGGCTTCACCCATCATCCTGTGTCTTCTCCAGGCTTACCAGCCAAGAACCTAAACAGAGTGGGAATACTCGGCCCAGGCTGTGGGCAAATAAATTGGGCCCCTGAAGGAAACAGACTGTGAAATAGCTGCCTTTAGGGGGTTCGGATAGCATCTGAGGCAGAGAAAGATGTGAGCTACATGTGAGCTCTCCTCTTTTGTCACCAAGATAAGACACATTTCACATCCTATAGTTCACAAAGGGAGTAACTAACTAGACCACCAACCTGGGGCATTTATCAGCCAACCACCCTTAAGGGCTCTGTGGTTGGTTGTGAGGTGGGGCTTGGTCCCCGCCCTCAGAGGGCTAGAAACATAGGGGCAAAGATGTCACTGGTCTGATATCCCAGACAACATTGCTGTCTTTCCCAAATTAACATTAGGGGACGGACAGCTGTCCAAGGGCATTGTCACGCAGTAACGACTTCAACACTAGTCACTGTCACTTCTTCCCTGTTTTTTTCAGCCCAACACTTCCCTCACCTCTCAAGCTGTTTTTTGAAGGGGGAGAAGGAAGCACAGAAATTTAAACTTAGTGGCCAGATCATTTCCACCCCCTCACTTCACAGATTAAAAAAATCTGAGACCCAGAAAACTAACTCTTGTACCAAAGATCACAGCAAGTCAGTAGAGTAACCCAGGTCTGTGGACTCACTCACTCTTTGTACTGGTGGTTCTCTTAAATCTCCATAGTCCCGACCCAGGATGTCCTGGTATTCACAGCCTAGCTTCACCTCAGTTCACCCAGCCTAGAATTATGCAGGTGATGTGGCTCTCTCTAGGTGAAATCTCCTTAGGATGATTTATGACAACTCTTCCTGTCCCTTGATAATTTACCTTTGAAGGTCTATGAAGACTAGGTTCTTTTTGGGATGGGAGAGGGAAATCCCTTGCATAAGAAAGCTTGACACTGAATTTTGTTATATAGGTATATTGTATATATGCTGATGCAATCAGAGGGGAAAAAAACAGTGCAAATACAATTACAATTCATAATAATACTTGGTTTCGATGCCCCCAGGAACTGCCCCATTCCTCGGCTACTTCCCAACCCCAGCACTTCCCCACAGTTATCAACCTAATGCTGAGGGTAGGGAGGGTGGGCAGGTTAGGGTAGGGAGTGGGCTCTGCCAAGGCAGTGCTGGTGACCCGGAGGGACTACTCCAGGGTGGGGAGGCAAGGCACAAATTAGGGGTGGGTGGTGGGGGAGGTGGCATCTCTAAAGAGGGATGGGTTTGGAGCAGCTGCCAGTCTCAGTGTACTGGGCCCGGCCCACTCCCCTACCCACCCTCCACAGCCCTGCCTCCCTTCCCCCTCCCCTTCCCCAGAAACCCTTTTGCACGGATCATACACAAACGGGCACATTACAAAATGACATAACACAGTTTCACAATATCCATGGCTAGGGCTTTTTTTTCTCTTTTTCAAGTTTTTTTTCTACACAATGTACAATTCCTTTTAAATGGATCAAGAAATAGCTTATATACACGAATGAGTCCTTGTTATAACATCTCGGCAGCAAATATCATAAGCTAATGAAAATCTTGATGGAAGGAAAGGGAGCCTAGGACTGGGGTGAGGGCAGGGGAATGGAGAGAAGGGTATACTTTCTGGAGGGATAGGGAGAAAGGGAATGGTTGGGAAAAAGGAACAAAAGTAAAATATCAAGAAGCATCTTTACAAAGCAGTTCTATAGCTAATTCCTTTTAAAGGGGAAAGGAAAGGTAATCAAAGCAGGAAAACATTTATCTCTGTGTCTTTAAAAAAAAAAAAAAAACTGTCTACCATACATATATCCAAAAATGTGGGAAAAATACTTATTCCAGCGATGGAGGGAGTCCAGATACTGTGGTCAAGTGACAAAATAAAAATGACATATAAGGACCTCTGTCCCCTTCTTTTATCCAAGCTGTATCACTAATCCACTATTTCAGGTTTCTACAGAGTAAGACACCATTCATGAATGACTGCTTTTAGTGCTTCTGGGTCTGGAGGAAGCCAGGCAGAAGTGGTGGGATCCTCACTCTGCATTAATACCTTGAGATTCAGAGTTCCAAGAGTAAAGGACAATTCTCTAAACACAAGATCTTTTTTCCCATCCTTAGGGCATGAGTGTTAGTGTCTATAGGGCCCAAGGCCTGGGGATGATAGTAACAGACTTGGAGGGACACAAGGCAATCAGTGATGAAAAAGTAGAGACTTGAGGAAGGACAGACAGGAGAGGAAGGAAAGGGAGGAGATGGAAGGCTAATACTTTAGCATGATTAAGGAGACCTCACCCCCATCACTAATCCCTAGGAAGGGTATGATGGGGAGAAGAGAGGGTAAGAAATCAAACCTCAGCGATTGAGCAAAGGGTCACAGAGCTATTACTAGTCAATAAGCAGCTTCTATGTTATTGACCCTGAAGGGATAAAAACAGGGAAGATTCTACCCTCTCCCCTACTGCCTCAGCACCTAAGCAAGCACTGGACTATGGGCTCTCTCCTTCCCTACCATTCCCCATCTCTACACATCTTACTTTCAAACCCCATTCAAGGTGGTCTGGCTCCCAGGGAATGACTTAGCTCAGGGCAGGGACAGCCCCCAGCCAGACGGTATTGCACATTCTCTGTTCCTTACTTTTAATCTCAACTGACAAACTTGGGCACCTTGTACCTCTGAGTACCTGTGAGCACCTCTGAGCTGGGGGTTAGGGAGACATAACAAATGGCACTTCATCATGGGGTGAGGGGACTAGACAGACATGCCACAGGGCAAGATGACTTGTAGGGAAAACAAAACAAAACAAAACAAAAAAACCCTTCCAATTTTGTGGAAGAGAGAAAAGCAAAACCAAACAATTTATTCAGTGCTTTCAAAGCACAGAGGGTAAAGAAAAGATGTAAGAATATATCTTTATATATATATATATATATATAATTTTAAAATAATCCCAGACCCAGTTCCATTAACCCCCCTCCCTTTCCCACCACTTACAGTCAGGGGTACCACATTCCCCAGAAAAATACTCAAAACGACCCGATCACACTACTTGTTACTAGCTTCTAGCTTCCAGATCATTTCACCACTTGGGGAGCCCAGACACTGGCTGCATCTCTGCTCCTTTATTAAGTGCTCAATGAATTTGGGGAAAGGGAGGAAAGAAAAAAGCCAGGAAGGCCCGTAGGGCCAGTATATTCACCCACAGTGACACTGGGGTGTGGGGCATAGAGGCTAGAGTGGGGGAACTGAGCCTGGTTTCAGCTCCTTCTCCCACCCTACCCCTAAAACTGATGGGGAAGATGTGCAGTTTGTGTGTGTTAATTTTAAAAGTGCCTTCTTACTTTAAAAAAATCATTTAAATTTTAAAAATGAGGGAATTTCCTCAGGTGGCTTTCAAGGGCAAAATATTAACAACTCCTCATATCTCTCTGCTTAGAGTGTCCCCAGTGCACTCTGGTAGCTTCTAGAGCTGGAGAGGCAGGTGCGCTTTGAGGAGAGCAGAAACTCTTCCCTTTCAGGGGCTTTCCTTACCTCAAAAACAGCCTGGCCCCTCCCTCTTCCCCCACAGGGGTGGGCAAATGGGATACTAATCTCCCTAATCCCCAGAACAGCAACATTGCACAATTCAATTCATTCTCTACATTAGTAGCGCCTAAGAAAAAAAGTTAAAATAACAAAAAGCAAAATTAATAGAATTCTGGGGGGTGGGGCACATGGGGAAGACAACACTTGTGTAGCAGAGGTCCTAAGCTGGTTTTGCCATGAGCCCTCTGATTTTGAGCAGTTGCTTCTGCAGTCAGTGCAGCAGAGGAAGGGCAAGATTCCAACCTGACTAGGGGCCCTCACCTTCACCCCCAGGCCTCAGAGTATGAAGGGATAGACAAGTGTGAGAATCTCAACTGCTGGAAGAGAAATCTCTTTTTCCTCTATTTCCTCCTTTTATCATGTAACTCACTCATGCCCATTCCAACCTCTAGGACACCCAGCAAACTTCAGCCTAGGAACAGCCATTCCTCTCTAACACAGATGGGGCTCTGGTTAGAGCAGGGAGATTAGGATTTCTAAAAAGGGAGAGAGGGTGGGGTGGGATAGGGTAGGGTGGTGACGACTTCACAAAGAAAGTAAGAGGAAACAATTTTGGGCTAGTTGGCCTGGAACAAATTTCCATGCCCCCACTGGAGTCAGAAGACCAATCTACTCCCCCAGCATCTAAAAGGCTAATACCTGGTCTCAGGCCTCCTTGGCTCACCATTATGCTTATCATCACACCTCTCACCCCTTTGTCCACGGGTAAACTTCAGAGTCGTCAGTTTAAAGCTTCTCCCTCCAGGCTCTTTTCCCTCATTCTTAGAGCCCAACTAAAACTATGCCCCCTAAACACCCACAACTGGAGTGCTATTCCTCCTTGCTTGATGCCACACACCCCAAAACTCAGGTTAAGTGCATTAAAAATCTCTGCCCCTAACATTCTCAGTCATGTCCTACTTGACAGCTGAGGACTCTACTGCAATCTGCAAAGTTCCTATCATTGAACTGAATGTCAATGTTTACCATAAAAAAGAAAAAGGAAGGAAAGGGAGGGAAAGTGGGAGAAGGGGGGAAGGGAGAGAGGAGAAAGAAAAAGAAAAAATGGAAAAAGATTGGGGGGAGGTTTAACCGTCCATTGAACAAAAGGAGGACACACAATATAATTAAAAATGATAATAATAATAGCATAAAACAAACTTTAGAAACACACGTCAGAGGGCTTAAATTCTCCCCAGGACCTCAATCTGACCTCTATCAGAGGTAAAGATCCACCTCACTGTTAAAGAAAATCAGAGAGAAAAGACAGTGGTAGAACAGATCGCAGCAGTGTGAAATAAAGGGGAGGTGGCGGGGCAGGGCGTGTGTTTTCTTGCTGATTTCTATTTTTTGTCTTCTGTTTTTTCAGTTTTGCTTTCCGTGTATGGTAGGCACCAGTACAGGCACTGCATGCGACGGAAGTTGGGGGCAATGGGAGGGGAAAGGGGTAAAGAGTTAAGGTTGGGCAGCACAAGTGGAACAGGCGTTATTTCTGTCCACTGATGGACTGAGATATAGACCGGGGAGGGATCATGTCTAAAAGGTATTCACGCTGTCGGTCTGCCAAACTGGGGGCTTTGTGTCCTCCGATGCCAGTGTTCAAGTATGCAATGTTGACACCTGGACCCAGGAAACAAAAGTGGAGGGCAAGTATTAAAAGAGGAAAGGATACTGCCTTCTATACTACTGTGGGGCTGCCAGAGCTGGAGAAGGGAAGGAAACATCAGGAGTTGCCTACACATGTCCAGAATTAGCTAAGGTTATTTCAGTAGCAACTACTCTCTAACTCCTAAGTTTTAGACAAAAAATTCTTCCTGAAATTTCAATCCTACCAGCAATAATATCCTGATGGTATAGGAGAGAGGGGTTAAACAGTGGTGACAGAAAAATGATAATTAATGAATCTGCTCTGTTTTGGGGGACAATGACTATGGAGAAACATCCCTGGGATCATTCAAATGGGATAGGTGACGCTATTGTCCTAGCCAAAAGAGATCAATAACCATATGCTCAATGAAAGTGTATTAGATATTAAATTAATAATTGTAGGGACTGTGTTGTTTTCATGACCAAAACCCTACTATGACTGGTATCTAGTACGATTTAGAAAATGTTTGTTGAATAACAAAAGAGTAAGGAAGTATACCCCAAGTAAAGAACAGAAAATAAAGGAACATCTGCTTAAAGGGACTGATGGAGAACTGTGCACTAACTAGCTGACACCTGAGAAAAGTTCTCAGATCCACTCCTCTTACCTGGCATACCAAGGAGGCCACCTGGCACAGACAACTGGGGTGCCTGTGCAAAGTTTGAAAGCATGGAGCGGGCAGATGTGGGTATACCTCGCTGGAGGCTGCTCTGGGGCTGGGGAGCCTGTAACGATGAGAAGGCAACGGATACAACTTTGCTGTGGTGAAAGGTTAAATAGGAGGCAAAAATATACAAGTACAAAACAGCAGTAGGGTTTCCCACAACAGCACAAACTGGGATAAATGGTCGGCAAGCCCTCAAAAGAAATCAGGGGAAAAGTTTCTCACCTGCCGAAGTGTATGATGTCTCATGATGGTCTCTTGTTTACTGACATTGGACACAGCTGGAGCCGTCGTAGGGGAGAGGGCTGCCTGCTGCTGTAATCGCTGTTCAATTTCCTGTTGGAAATCATAAGATCAGATTAGTCAGGACAGCACCAATTTCCTAACCAGAAAACCTAGGGTCTTATCTCTTAATGATGCCAGCTAGCCAGGCATGATGGTGGATGCATGTAATTACAGCAACTCAGAAGGCAGAGGCAGGATTGGGAGTTTGAGACCAAAGGCAAGCTGCTTAATTTAGCAAGACCCTGACTCAAAATAAAAAAAATGGGCTGGGAGTACAGCCCAGTGATAGAGTACTTGCCTAGCATATGTGAGACCCTCAGTTTAACCCCCTAGTACCATAAAAAGAGAGCGAGAGAGAGCAAGCGAGCGAGCGAGAGATGCCAGCTAATTGGAGGAATATGGAAAAGGCAAAAAGTGTTTAGTAAGGTGGCTACATTGTAACTACCATGTACAAGAAGCCAATATGCTTGCTTCACTGACTAAAGGGATCTCCCTCTCTCCAGAAAGGTGGTTCTCAGATGATGAATGGAGGGGCTGGGCACAGTGGCACACACCTGTAATCCCAGCAGCTCAGGAGGCAGAGGCAGGAGGATTGCAAGTTTGAGAGCAAAGGCAGTCTGTGTAACTTAGTGAGACCCTGTCTCAAAAAAATGGGTTGAGGGTGCAGCTCAGTGATCCAGCACTTGCAGAGCATGCAAGCATGAGGTCCTGGGTTCAATCCCCAGTACCACCAAAAAAAAAAAAAGAAGAAGAAGAAGAAGAAGAAGAAGATGATGATGATGGATAGAGGAAGCTGGGTGGTAGTGCTGAGCTGACTAATATAACTACTGCACGTGAATTACTAGGGTTTTTTGACTCTTGCCTATTTTCTAAAAGGTTCATGATGCTACCCAAAGGACTCTAACAGGTGGTGGAACAGAAAACAGAACAGAACAAAGGATCTCGGTTTCTTAACACATTTCCCCCTCTCAAACATTTTCTCATTCTATAACTACTACAGGAAATGTCCATACACTCTAGCACCACTAATCTTCACTGGGCTACTTTATAAGCTACTCTTTGTCATTTCTTTGTCAAGTATTACAGATAATCACTTTCAGAGATTTTGAGTACAAATATAAATTCCTCCCACCAAAATCCAGAACAGAGGAATTTCTTTAGTGCTATGGAAAAACCAAGAGTCTCAAGGTTTCTCACTCTCTTCCTTACCCTCATCTACATGTGTTACTATGATCTTACCCGATTAGAAATAGTCAAATGAAAATGGGAAAGACAGAATGATTTGGGTGGGTGGAGGAAGAAGAATACAGGCTTCCAGGCCCAGAGGTCTGTGGGGACCACATGGATAACTCCTCCAAACTAGAACCAACAACCTCTTGGGAAAACCAAACCTGTACAGGTGGCTGTTGAATAGAAGTCAGAAAACTTACCTGTTCCTGCTGTAGGGCTTTAACAAAAGCATTTTTCAGCCGGTTGGTGTGCTCAGCTTTTAGAGCCTTCTTCTGGTTGGAGGTCATGCACTGCTCACACAGAATCTTACCATTCTTTTCTTGCTTCCAGTGAGGGGTAAAATCTGTGCGGCACTGGGCACACACAAATGGTTCAACCCGCAGAAGTGAGGCACAGCTTTTGCCTAAATGCCAATAAAAGGAATAATCAGTGGCTTTGCATGTCCTATATCCTCTGTTTCTCTTCATCAAAAAGATGGTTTCCAAGAATTTATTCTGGTGTGTTAAGAAAGAGCCTCTAGCCGCGTGCGGTGGCGCACACCTGTAATCCCAGCGGCTTGGGAGGCGGAGGCAGGAGGATTCCAAGTTCGAGACCAGAGGCAGTCTGCGTAACTTAGTGAGACCCTGTCTCAAAAAGTTAAAAAAAAAAAAAGAAAGAAAGAGCCTCTACAAAAAGAATACAAGTTAGAAAATACTTTTATTTCACTTGACTGTAACAACATCACTTTAGGGAATTCAGATGGTATCATCCTCAATTATAAACAAGGAAACTAAGGCTAAGAAATGTAGCTCCTTTTTTTTAGGCAGGGGTTGCAATAGGGTCTTGCCATGTAGCCCAGGTTCACTTTGGACTATGTGGCCTAGCCTGGCCTTGCCCTTGCAATCTTCCTGTCTCAGATTCTTCAATGCTGGGATTAAATACCTGGCACAAAACATAGATCCTTTAACTGACAAAGCTGGGATGAGAATCCATGTTCTCTTACTTCCTATTATATTGAAAAGAAAATACTGTGTAAATCCAGAATCAAAGGATTCCATTTAACTGAATACTTTTGCTTCTTTTATTGAAACAAAGCTAGTTTGTTAATTAAAGATTGTATACACTTTAGATATAAGCATGGGCATTTGGAAAAAGGGGGGGAAAAAAGAGATGTTTAAGAAAAGAATAATAGTACACATCCAAGGCATGGATGCAGGCCTCTCAAAGAGAGAGAAAAGTCAATATATTCCTTGTCAGTATCTCCTTACTTTATATTGCTCTTATCTTTGTTATATATATTTTCATATTTTTTAGTTATCAGTGCCTGAATTAGTCCTTTGTGATTTGTTTATAGCTAAAACTGAGTCTACTCTAGGGACTTCCTCTATTATAAGGTGTTCCTATAAATCTACATGTTTGGAAATCTTAGCTTAACAACATGTTAACCTGAGGTTTTAAGGTATTTAAGCTTAATAACATCTGTTAGTATGAGATTGTAATGTATAGTAGTCTGGTTCAGTACTGGATTACAGATTTTATGTCGTCGTACTTAAGTTATCTCACCAATATGTACATGTACACTTCATCAACTATATACATTCAAAGGGCAGTAACAGAATATAACAATTCAGCACAAACCCATATAAAGAGAAGTTTTATTCCTCAAATTAATTCGTCATACCAGGCATCTTTTTTTTTAAATGCAGTAGTAGGGATTGAATCCAGGGTATCATGCATGCTAGGCAAGTGCTTTACCACTGTGCATCATTCCAGGCCAACTAGGTATCATTTGAAAGAACTAATATACTAGATATACAACACACACACACACACACACACACACACACACACACACACCCTCTTGTGATATGTTGTTCCCTAACAGCCTATATTGGGAAAAGGACGTGGCAATCCACTTGCAAGGCAATCCCAAAACAATCAGCCATTGAAAACCCTATGAGAGTAGCTATCAGTCGGATACGATTTGAGGGGACCTAACAAAGCAGGCTATATAGCCTGCAGCCGTAGCACTGTGGCATCTGATCTCGGAAGCTAAGCAGGGCTGGGCCTGGTTAGTACTTGGATGAGAAACCACCTGGGAACAACATATACTGTAGGCTTGGGAGAAGGACCCAGCAACCCACCCCCCAAAAAACACCTCCAATTGAAAACCCTGTGAATAGCAGAGAAGCACTAACAATAGTGTTTTGTCTGTTGTACATGGGGTCACTATGAGTGGACCCAACTGGATGGCACCTAATAACTACAACAACAGCCTATATAAATAAATAATGGGAGGTGATTTGGGAATAGTAAGCATCAATTACTTAATACTACACAGAATCCTCTGACACTCTGCTTATGACAATCAGGCTTGGTAACCTCTCGCTTAGATAAAGAGACTGACTAAAAGAAAAGTCTTACCTTGGCTGTCAATGACACTCTGTACAACTTCTTCCAAGCCTACCATGTAGATGAACTCACTATTGGCTGCACTAGGCAGGAAGTGAAGCAAGGGAGCAGGAGGCTTTGGAGGTGGGATCTCCAGGAGCGTTTTTTCCAGCTGTTTGCGAAGAGCCAATTTGGCTGCAGCCTGTGAGTTGGCAGCATCAGTCATGGCGCTGGGGCTAGGAAGTGGTGAGGACACTCTGTTCACAGTCCCTGGCTGGATATGGGAGGCAAGGTTCATATAGATGGCAGAGGATGTTGTGCGCTGACAGGGAACAGAAGAACTTGACTGCTGAAAGAAATTGGGAATAAGTGTTAGTGATGATTAGTATGTGGGAAAAGACGAATTATTATTTTTTAAAAACAGAGGACAATCTGACCTTAGTCTGAACTACTTAGCTTCTTCAAAATATGAAATATCCAACTTATTAACTGATAGAAAACTTTGGACCAGGTACAGTGGCTCACGCCTGTAATTCCAGCAACTCGGGAGGCAGAGGGAGGAGGATTGAAAGTTTGAGGCCCAGAGGCGGCCTGTGTAACTTAGTGAAATCCTGTCCCAAAAAATAAAAAAGGGGTTAGGGTGCAGCTCAGAGGTAAAGCACTTGCAGAGTATGCATGAGGCCCTGGGTTCAAACCCCATATACCAAAAAAAAAAAAAAAAAAAAAAAAATCGGACTGGGCAATGTTTCTGTGATGTATCCTTATGGTTATTACCTAGATCCCTCTATCCCTTTTTTTGGGCAGAATTCCGTTTATTGTAGCTCTCCTATTTTCATATAATTCCTCAATGCTTCTACTTTTGAGAATACTG
Organism: Pedetes capensis; assembly: GCA_007922755.1. Lineage (NCBI taxonomy): Eukaryota > Metazoa > Chordata > Mammalia > Rodentia > Pedetidae > Pedetes > Pedetes capensis. The sequence goes on along the minus strand of VMDO01029754.1, from coordinate 863 downwards.
TCTATTCAAGTTCCATCCAAATCATCCCTGCTGTCCTAGCTTCTCTGTGTATAAAAACTTAAAACTTTTGGGCCTAACAACAACAACAACAACAACAACAACAGAAAGAAAGAAAAAAAAAAAAAGAAAAGAAAAAGGGATTTCTCTGTTTCCACATGATGGCCCTCTCTTACTGGTTGGTAATTGATGGCGGGATTCATGTTGGGTGTTGTGGTGCGTACAATGCCGGGCTTAGGCGGGCCCCGTTGACCCTGCAGTTGAGCTGGATTTGGTGCGATAACCCGCTGAGACATCAACATGTGTGGGAGGGTGGTATTGGTCGCTGAACGGATGACACTGTGACCCTGAAGGGGAAGAAGAAGAAGAAGAAGAAGAGGAGGAGGAGGAGGAGGAGGAGGAGGAGAAGAAGGAGAAGAAGAAGAAGAAGAAGAAGAAGAAGAAGAAGAAGAAGAAGAAGAAGAAAGAGGGAGGAGGAGGAAGAGGAGGAGGAGGAGGAGGAGAAGAAGAAAAAATCAGTCACAGGTGGAATAATGCCTCATAAAATGCAAAAGGAAAAACTCCCTATAATGCACAGCTGAGAACCATAGGAATACAGACTTGGAAATTTTGTCCAACGATCTATAGTATAAATCTACCACTACTCTAAATGCTGATTTGTGGTTAGAAAGTCTTTGGCTCCTTAAAAAAAAAAAAAAAAAAAAAAAAAAAAAAAAAAAAAAAAAAAAAAAAAAAAAAAAAAAAAAAAAAAAAAAAAAAAAAAAAAAAAAAAAAAAAAAAAAAAAAAAAAAAAAAAAAAAAAAAAAAAAAAAAAAAAAAAAAAAAAAAAAAAAAAAAAAAAAAAAAAAAAAAAAAAAAAAAAAAAA
>VMDO01029753.1:0-22221 GCA_007922755.1 Pedetes capensis | reverse complement strand
CGATTTGTTCTCTTAATTATGCTAAATGAAGACAAACAAATGTGTTTCTTTTCCTTTGAATATTGAATTAGAGAATTCTGGCATTTTATTAAAAAAAACTACTAGAAGAAACATTGTTTATAATTTCTAAGTTGATTGATTTTCTTAGATTACTCATTATGTATTCTCTCTTCCAAATGTATTTCTAGTATTTTCATTTCAAACAGCTGCTTTCTTGAATATCTTCCATGTTATCACTTGTTCCCTTGAGTCAGATCTGACTCATAGCAAACCCACATACAACAAGATGAAACACTTCCCAACACTACACCATGCACAAGGTCTTTTTTGTTTGAGCCTAGTGTTGCAACCACTATATTTTTTCCCCTCATTTTTGAGGGACTGCTTAGGGAGGGCAATTAAAGAGGGGACAATGATTTTTGTTGGCTGAAAGTATAAGGAAGGAAACTGCCACGTTCTCATGCCCTTCCTGCTGTTTCCTTCAGTTCCAGGCAGAGGTAGAGGGCTCAGGATTGTGGAAAGAGGCTTCCCAGGAGCTCTGTGTCCTCGCTAGCGTTTCATATAATTCTGGTTCACACTGTCTCTCTCAGTGATTTTCCGCATATCTTTGCACTTAGTAGGGAAATGACTAAAAAGGGTAGGAAAAGTTCATACATACACATGCATATATATTTGTATATAAAATAAATATGTTAGATCTATTTGACAGAATTTTAAATCACAAAGTGTCAGATTTAATGTTACAGATCGAAACATTATGAAAAGTGAACAAATATACCAATGGACTGATTTGCTGTGGGTGACTATCTATTTATTTTACTGATTCCTCAAGGACTTCCTTCCCCTATTGATGACATGGAGCTGCTTTGCACGTTCACCTTTAAAGTCTTAAAAACAACAAACATTGTGCACCCTTAACCCTTACCCTTACCCAAAGATGAGCATTCTGGAGTCAATGCTGCTTTTAGAGATTGATCTACAAACAACTTCCTACAAATGGCGAAATTTATCATATTATAGAGAGAGAACCTGAGGCTCAGAGATTCCGTAAGATTATAGTGCGGCTGAATAGGGTTAAAAAGTTAAGCTACCAAATTACCAAACTGGTGTTCTTTTTTGGTAAACGAATGAATGCTTTGAGCCCCCTTAGGTGGAGTATTTCTAAAACCACAAATGAAGTATCAGTTTCATTAGCTAAGGTTATGAAGTAATTTGTTAGACTCGTGTGTCTCTCTCTCTCTGGTATTTCTATTGGCTAAAGAAATTTAAGAATTATGGAGCTTGGGAGGGTGTGGAAGAGTACAAAATATGTTCTTGATTTGTTTTTTTAGAATTTGTTATAAAACTTTTTTTAATTAAAATATCCCCAAGTGCAATTTCTTGGTCTATTACCCCTGACATCTACGATTAATTATATTTAACCTGTTAATGGTCTAACACTTTCTAAAACATATTATGCCAAGTTTTCTGCAAGAATTGAGCTCATCTACTAAGAAGAGAATGCTGTGGAGTGGATTGGCTGGATGTGCCAGCAAGCAGGAAGAAAAGTATCATCTTCCTAAGTAGATGATCTTTCTTTGTCTCCTGGCCTAGCCTTTGCACCTACACACTGCCTGTCATGCTGGGGAGGCCAACCAGACGGTCTTCACTGTGGAAGCCAAAGCCCTGGGCACACAAGCTGAAACCTGCATGCTTGGCAAAGCTCAGATGCCAAGGTTTGCATGTCTAATAAACCACTCGCTGCTTCTCCGGTAATGATACCCTGGGGCTCCTTGGAGGGATTCTTTTTATAGGAAGCATACCCGTAAGGATTTAATACTATCTTTCTGAACCCTTTGATTCAATGTGGGGGGACAACAACAAAAACTTTTTTTATTTCGTACACCCCATGATGGGAGCCAGTGTTAATTCTTTATGCAACAGTGCTACGTAATCAACATCTCTCCACTGAGTTCGAGATTCTTTTTCTTTTCCTTTCAAACCATGTGCTTCAACAAATAAAATATCTTGCCACCGAATGTCTTTTTTACAGACTGAAAAGATTTTTGGGTTAAACAACATTTGTTAGGCTTTGATGTAATCAAATGCAATTTCAATCTTGAAATATTCAGCCCTGCCTCTCTGAAATTGCACATATGTGTCAGCTTTCAATTTTTCTCACTGGTGTTTTGCACATGAAATCTATTTTCACTGAGAAAATGGAATCTTTGTGTCTTTGTCTCTGAGCGAGCTGCTTTCTGGCAGGGGCTTTGACTGTCTAGGCACTGGGGGAGGGGCCTGGCAGTCATTTGTCAGCTTCTTCGCATCTGTAATTTCTGGCCACTCAGCAGTATTAGGGGGTCTTAGAAAGGGGGCAAGAGCTTGTCGTTGATGAAAGCCAAACCCAGCATAACTGCCCGATGCTAATGACCAAAGAAAGACCGGGGAGTATGAGAAACTTTTACTGTGCTTTAATGAAACAAACTTTTTGGAAATGGCTAATTTATGAAATTGCACATGGTAACATTTTCAGATCTCAGTTCAGAAAGCCCCTGTCCATATAGTGTTACAGATTTCATTGCTGTTACCTTGGCAAGGGCTCGTGAAAGTATTTTAATTTTCCACCAGTGGCTTCTGGTTATTTCTGCTCTTATTTCCTCATAACAAAACTGACAGCCCAATTAAACATCTGCATTTTTAAATCTGGATTTCCCACTATTTTGCTTTTCTTCTAAAACTTCCAGATGTTTTGGGTTCTTTATGATTTTAATGCATGCAAGTGTAGTTGCTCCTATTTCAAAGACAGAGAGAGCTAGATGAACTGACCAGATGTTTCTATATGAAAAGCTTTGTAACACACCAATAATCAGGTCAGTGTCTTTGTCTCTCTAAGGCCAGATTTACATTAGAATCCATATCTTGTCCTGTAGCAAGTTACCATTTAAATTTATGTTTGCAACTTATTTTTGTGGTCTATCAGATTTCAGAATTCACACCGTGATCTGTTCATTAATTGTGGCAAATGAACAAAGTGGGGAACTTTGTTATCTCAGTGTCTAGTAACAAAGAAGGAAGCGCTGTGGTTTTTATTATTATTATTTCTATCTTTCTATTTCTGTAAGAGCTAAGAAGTTGTAAGCTCTATGAAGAAACAATGTACTTTAAGTCAGTTTCCGGGCTTGTACAAACATTAAAGGAATCATCACTATCTTGAAGTGTCTGGACAAGCGTTAAAAGAGTCCCATGTATTTCAAGAAAACCTGTTTCCCATAATTAATAACAGGAAGCCGGGTAAACAGACTCTTGCTGACAAATGAAACTGAAACAGTAACATAGAAGCACAAACATGGGAAAAGAAACAAGGAAGCATTGTGTAGCTATACCAAAAGGGGGGGTTCAGCTCAGAGGCCCTTAGGCAGTATGTGTTCACACAACCCTTCAGAGTAAATGATTATTAATTTTACATTTCAGACCAGTTAACCTCCGGCTTGTAGAGAGTAGTCCTTTCTCCCATTGTTCAATACCTGCAAGTGAGTTCATGCTACTTGTACGTTTAACATTTAGGCAGAAAATCATTATTTCATGGAATATAGATTTTCTAGGCAAGTAAACACGAAGGCAAACAATACAATGTTTGAAAGCTTATTGTGGGATTTTTCAAGTCCATACTTGAGAACGCCTAACAGGATAATTTCGATGTATGTCAGGTGTTTTGTGGGGAAGGGGGAGCGAATGTATATTCATGAGGTCTCAAACAAACTACATGCAACACTCATTAATTAGACAGATCACTGGCCAACTTGACCTACTTGTGCTCAAAGCTCTGGACAAAGCTGTCCCCTGGAAGTCGTGGGTCTTTATCTTTTAATTGTATCATGAAGTGGGGACTGTCCGATCTCAGGACTGAACTTGCAAGCAGCAAGCTGAAGTGACACGTGGTGTCTCTGAGTCTCAGTTTTAATTTTTGGATTTTTAAAAACAGAATCAGCTGCTTCAGTCACAGTTAATTTGGGGGAACACATTGCTCAAACACTTAAGTGATTTTAAAATTGTATGTTAAAGGTGTTTGCTCTAGAATTGTTACACATAAAACTAAACTTAATCAAATGTTTATTTCTGGTTTTATAAGATAAATAAGAAGATAATGATTGATGGTAAAATTAAGAAATGCTTTTGTTTTATGATGCTCTGTATTGTAAATTAAGAAGGCATTTGGACTATTCTACAGTGATAAAAAGAAACATAAAACTGTGACACATAGATGGAACTATGTGCCTTTCTGGTAAGCCCTCAGTTAACCATAACTTAACATTGGAAAGGTGGCACTAGAAGCTGTCCTTCGTGGCAGGGCTATGGTCTCTGACCATGTATAATAGACACCCACATTACTGACATAGGAATTCAAAACAGAATTAATTTTTTTCTTAACCAAACACTCAGTGGCTATAAATTTAAGGGAGGGAGGTTATACTCAGAGCTGACTAGGCTCTTTAATTGATGAAATATCAGTTATTTAATATTGCAAACATGCATGACTCAAGAGAAGTAGTAAATATGGTACACTTTTTCTCTCCAGCATATTCTTTTACACACACACACACACACACACACACACACAGTGAAAGTTGTAACAAACCAAGTGAATATCATAAATTTAAGTAAATAATTCCATTGGAAGAAAAGAATGCTAATTGCAAGCAAAGTTAAAACATTTGGTACGCTGCAACATTTTAGTGAGTTTGTATGTAAGAAAAATACATAAAAAGTTGAAGTGATTAAATTTAAAGTGTACTTTATTTGGATTTTTGTTGGGTATATGACCATCAATTTATAGTACTGATTATTAGCAGTATTCCAGTTATTAGGGGCATTTTTGTAAACAAAATGTTGTTGTGAGGTGCCATCGAGCCAGGTCTGACTCATAGCAACCCTCATAGGGTTTTCAATGGCTGATTGTTTTGGGAGTGGCCTGACACATCCTTTTTCCATTTTTGCAGTGCTGTGGATTGAACCTGGGTCCCCAGAGAGTGCAGGGCAGTGCTCTACTAACTGAGCTAAACCCCAGCCCATAAACAAAATGTTAGTCAATCTTAAATTACAAGAAATTTCAATACAGGTGCATTATCTTAGATCCATGAAGAAAGAAATGCAAAACCCACTAATTTTGTTATCATATTGATGTGATTTGCAAGTTGATGCTTTGGGAAATGTGAACTACTTCTCCAAATTTTTTAGGTATGAACTTCTTTGAAGAATTTGAAGCACAAACTATAAACTTTTAACTATGAACCATAAATTTAGTATGAAAAAAATGAATGCTGTGTGTGTAGTTCAGTGGTAGAGTACTTGTTTAGCATACACAAGGCCCTAATTTTGGTCCCCAGTGCCAGAAAAATAAAAATGAGAGAGAGAAAGAGAGAGAGAGGACACAATAATTATTTTCCCAGGAAGGCTGACTCAGTATATTGTACACCCAGGTTATTTAAAGCTGTTCTTGGAAATGATTGTTCTAAAGATTGTGTAGGTGACCTGAGTTACATTGTTCAACAGAATAATCTCACAGCCACTCAAGATCTGGTTACACTTATTTCTCAGGTAGATTAGATTGAATAAAATCATCAGTGCTTGGCAGGAAGAACATTTTCTCTCCTTTCTCTGGCTCCGAAAGAATACATTGTACTAGTCCTTAGATGAAGCTAGTCAGGAAAGAAAATTCGGTATACTTTCTTAGGATAACAACAATGAACTCTTGTGCATAACTGTCCCAGAATCAAATCATCTTGCTTATGTAGGAAAGTATTTCTGTATTGTATTTCTTGGAAACGATGTCTGGATAAAAAAAAATCATAGAGACATGAAATTCAGTCACACACATGCCACTGAACTTGGAAGAGTCGTTGGATCAAAGGGGCTGTGGGCGTAGCTCAGTGGTAGGGCACGTGCCTAGCATGCCAGAGGCCCTGGCTTTGGATCCCAGCTCTGAGAAAGGATTTTGATGAAGGAGCTAAAATACATAAAGCAAAATTCCAAGTGAGATCTGTGTCCGTGTTCTCTTGGTAATGTCTTTTTGGCTCAAGTGGTTGGCAGATGCTTTATGAATCTCATTTTCTCTTTGCTCATCCCATGATCATGCATTTGATGGTTTCCTGGCCACTCTGTCCTCTAGTTTCCATTTGCTTTTTGGTCATCTGCCTCTGGAAGAACTGGGAATTTGCTTCCTGACCTACTCTTCATGAGGTCACGTGTAAGCTTTCTCTAGTAGGTATTCTAAAGGGACAACACGAGTGGGAGCTGGCAGAATTATTTCTTCACTGCTTATTGGGACTTGCCTTTTCCTTCCTTCGGTGGCCCCTGTGGTACATTTGGTACCCAGGGAATTCCCAATATGGGCTGGAAGGTATCCGTAGAGACTGCCTGGTACAGGCTTGGTAATCCTCATTAGCAGAGCTCACTGAGAAGCAAGAGACCAGTGGAGCATTGGTACCATCCTTTCACCAAGAATTCAGCAGTATTTGATGTCCAACCTCTCCTTGTTCTTTCTTAAGGTTCATTGCTGTTACCAAACAAATCACTAGGACTGATCCATACTTTCCCAGACTGGGGGGTGCTTTCAAACACTGCCCAGCTTTTTGGAGACCTTTTTGTCTTGCATTTTTGTTTTAGCACATCTCAATAGATTTCCTAACACTGGCACTTTTGTCAACACTGCAACCTGGAATACACCTTGAGCCCACAGGAGGAAAATACGTTGCATAGTTAATCACGTGCTAGCAGCAGAAATTATTAAGATTGAAGAGCTGTTTTTCAAGTCTATTCGAACATGAATAAATGATGGTTGTGGTGGACTTACATTGAAGTAACAATTAAAATTTTATCTGTAGTATACATCAGAACTGGACATGTTCATCATTTATAAATATCAGAAAAGCTGATTTTTTTCTGTGATAAACAACAAAACCTGCTCAAGATATAAAAATGACTCTTTTTTTGCCTTACAGTCAGAGCCAAAGAATGAACTATTATTGCTATTCCAATTAGCATTCTTCTCTCTCTTTTTGCTCCACTTACAGAAAGAAACCAGACCTGCTTTGCTAGAGGGAAAATTATGTTTATAAATTCTAATTTTAGAAAGTAAAAGCTTAACTTTTATCTCAGTGGTTTAACAAGTATTCATAATATATCCACCTATTATACATTCAAAAACTGATTTTTCTGTTTGACAAAATCTATGGATGTTCAAGAACACAATTAATATTTAAGTGAAAGTTGTATCCTTACTTCACTAAAACCATGCATGATGCTTGAGAAAATTCCCGACTTTTAAGAATCAATGCATTTATTTTATAGATTACATAGAAAATCCAAGTATGCATTATACACTTGGTCAAATTTTACTTGCTTCCACATAAATGGTTTGTTGAAAACTTAAATATGGGACATACGCTGTCTAGCGAAGAAAACCAGAATGATATGCGTGCAACTTTTGTGAGCTGCTGCTGCCCAGTTGTACATTTCTCTTCTGCAAAGGATACAACAGCTATGAAGTCTTGGGCTTACGTTTTTTGAAGGGTGATAAAATGGCACGTCAAATCATATGCAGAGGACAGGGCACCAAGTTCTGCCTGTTTCTGTTGTTTCTTTGTTCATTAAATAAGTGTCCATTGCTCATGTAAAGCCAGTGTGTAGCCTCTTATGCCGTAGGTCCTGCTTTTTCATTGGTTACCACATTTCATGGGGTGGGGAGAGAAACGAACAGCCATTTATATATCTGGGAAGAAAAATTTATTTGAATGGTGAAGCCATGGATCTTTTCTTTTTGGTATATTTTACATTTTCTCTTGTAACTTGTTTGACAGGAAACAGTGGTCAAGCCAAAGTTACTGCCTGAGTTTAAATCCTATTACTTCAGATAATAAAAATTATTCCTTTAACAATGTGTATCATACAAAACCACTCAACATTTATTTGTTCTTCATTTAGCAGTGCTCAGTTTTCAATCTATACCATGTAGTAATATCTTTTCAAAGGTAATTAGCTCTTACTAACACTGTGGATTATGAAATGTATTAACATTTTCAAAGAACTCCTTTATTTTTTATATTATATTACTAGATTCCCAGCTGTAATTCCAGGAAAAATTATTTGGCTATGGTCTTGAAGCTCTATGAGAAAATATATCTTATTTAAATTATAAGTTAAATAAAGTTAAATATTCGGGACATGCGTGGTTTGGAGGGTAGAGGTGGTTTTTATTATAGGATTAGAAAATTCTGGACAGAAGAAACTAACACAACAACTAATATTATATTCTCTCATCACATTTAACATACTCTTTGACTCCAAATTCTATTCTCCTATAATCTTTGGAAAACATCTAAAATTTGCAGTCTAGGATTTAAGCATACCTGACTTTCAATTAATTTCCCATAAGGTAGAATTGAGCATCAATAACTCTGGCAGAGTAAATGACTGTATCCTACTTCTAGCAAATCTATATCCATAGCATCTTCTAAAATAAAAAAATTCATGTGCTTTGCTTCACTTCTATATGGGAACAGAAATGATAAACTGTATTTCCATTGGAAAGATGCTGTTGTTCTTGTTGTTGTTGTTGTTGTTGTTGTTGTTGTTGTTGTTAGGTGCTATTGAGTCGGTGTCCAACTTATAATGACCCTATGTACAACAGGTGAAATACTACTGTCAGTGCTTCTCTGATATTTACAGGGCCTTCAATGGCAGATTGTTTTTTGGGAGTGGGATGCCAGAATACCATTTATCCAATGAGATTGTTCCTGACAAATATTCAGTGTCATCTTGATTGTCCTCGGTGAATTTATACTTTTAAACAGAGATAGATCATTTCTCTTTCTTTTAACGCAGTATATCTTTAACTAAGGAATGTGAATGACCCTAGTTAGAAGAAAATAAGTGCTTCCTATTTGTTACATTCTTCCATCTTCCATATTGATATTTATACACTGCTCTGTGTTCAAGAACTACCCCAACACTGAGGACTGAAATAAAAAGTAAGGATCCAAGATGAGAAGGTCGTAAGAGAGATGACAGAATGTGTCTTTGATGGAACAGAGAAAGGGCCAAACCTTTTCTCTGGGTATTTAAAAATTTCTCTTTTTTTTCTTTAAGAATAAGCGACTGGTAGGCATCATTAGATTATCAATTGTTTAGCCTCTCAAAGCTAATGAAAGGTTTTTCCTTTAGTTTTAATTTAAATGATTATTTAGGTTTTTGCTTTAGTTTTAATTTAAATGATTATTTAGTAAGCATGGGCTGTGTCCAGCTCTCTGTTATTCTTCCTACTTCTAGGACACAATATCAAGCATTCGAGGGCTGTCAATAAATGCACAATGCATTAAATTCTCTCTGAGTTTCTGGAGAAAGGAGGTATTTGGGGAAATAACGAAGGAATGCTTGACTCGAGAGGCTGAGAGTCTGTTTGAATTAAGTGTGGGTCTAGTGGAAATATGCAAAAAAGAATCTTGCAGGGGAAAAATGAGTCATAAGTATGTGAGGAGGAAGACTTTAATGTCAGTGTCCATATTTCCTCATTGAAATGTGGGCATTTACATCATGCCTTCCCATTCTAAATATAAAAGCGGCTAAGAATCTCTAAGACTCCTTAAATTCTTATTCAAGAGCAGCACAAAAAAGAACAGGTTAGACCATTAATGTTCCAGTACTAAGTATTCTCCAGCCCAATACCATCATTATACTGAAACTTATTGGGTGATTGGTTAGTGTGTTCAAGCAAATGCATAGCTGACTGAGAAATATTTCAGAACAACAATAAGTCATTGGATCATGTTTCAGAATAAGCAAACGTACCAACGTGATCAGGAACAGCAATAAACTTACATTTGAGCACTGACAAAGACTCTGTTAAATGCTTTTTGTCAAGATTTTAAGAATACTTAGATTTTAAGCACACAAGTCTAAAACCAAGGCAATCTAGAAAATACTACTAACAGAATGTAAATGTGGCTTCATATGGCATGTTTGTTAAAAGTGCTCAAAAATAAAATTTCCGCATTTGTCTTCGGCCTACAAAATCCAAAACATTGCTGAAAATCACTACCTTCAGCCTTTCAATAAAGCTGACAATTTTTTTTAGGCCACTACCCATTTAGTCAATATTCAAAATTTTCCCTAACGCTAAAAATACTTTATACATATTAAATCAAAACGCCTCTTGTCTATGGGAAAATGTGGAATTCAGTGGAAAGAACAGTGTCCTTGGTGCTCTGGGACCTAGCCTGACTTGTGATACAAAGCATGTCACCCAGTCTCTCTGAAAGCTGGGGTTAATCCTGGCAGATGAACTCCCTGGAGAGTGAGGGCGAGAATAATTGCCCTATAAATATGATACAATAGCACCCTGGCAGAAAAGAGGCTCTTCTTTCCTCCACGTCCTGTAGAATCTCACTTAGCGCAGGTCGTAAGGGAACACAGCACTTTGCTCTGACACACTGCATCGTGGACCCAGCTCCCTCTCCCTCACCATCTCCACTGCATCGCCTGCCTGGCTCACTGTCCAGCTCCCCCGAGCGGCCCTCATGCTTCACCCTTACACAGTACCACCATCCCAGCCCAGTCTGCTCTTTTCAGAGAAGCCAGAGTGATTCTTAAAGACAGAGCCAAGTCCCACGTGTCCACTGATCAAACTCTCCTATAACTCACAAGAAAATCCCAAATCTTAACCATGGCCAGTGAGCACTCCACAGGAAATGCCCGACCCCCTGCTCCACTGTATCTCCCACCACTGTTTCCCCATTTGCTCTGTTCTGACTATAATGACCTTCTTTTTGCCATGGTTAGGTGCCATCCAGTTGTGTCCAACTCACAGCAATCCGATGTACAACAGAATGAAACACACCCCACTGTTTCCCCATTCACTCTGTTTTGACTATAATGACCTTCCTTTTGCTGTGGTTAGGTGCCATCCAGTGTGTCCAACTCACAGCAATCCGATGTACAACAGAATGAAACACTGCCCACTGTTTCCCCATTCACTCTGTTTTGACTATAATGACCTTCCTTTTGCTGTGGTTAGGTGCCATCCAGTGTGTCCAACTCACAGCAATCCGATGTACAACAGAATGAAACACTCCCCAACACTGAACCATGCCTGGTACTATGGCAGTGCTTCTCTGCTATTCATAGGGTTTTTGATGGCTGACTTTTTTCAAATTGTTTGGGGAGCGGGCTGCCAGGTCCTTCTCCCATTTTTGCAGTCCTGGGGATGGAACTGAGGGCCTCAGAGCACAGAGCTGCGCTGTGCCAACTGAGCTAGACCCCAGCCAATGACCTTCTTACTCTCCTTCATACTCCTCCGTAACACTCCCACTCTGGGCACCTGTAGTGGCTGCGCCCCTCCTCTGGAAAGCGCTTGTCTGGATATTTGTATTTTTCCCACTGCCCTTTGAGGCTCGGTGCAAACCCTTGCTTAGAGAGGTCTTTCCTGAGAGCCTTGGGTAACATTTCACACCCCACTTTCATCAATTTTTTTTATTTTTTGGCTGTGCTAGGGGTTTGAACCCAGAGCCTCACACATGTTTTTGTTTTTGTTTTTTACTAAGTCACACACCCAGCCCACACTTTAGCTTTTTATCTTGAGTCAGGGTCTCATTCAGTTACCCATGCTACCACTGGCCTCACACTGGCAATCCTTCTGCCTCCACCTCTCAAGTGGCTGTGATTGCAGAGATGCTCCGCCACCCTGGTCTCATCATTGTTTTATTTCTCTTCCTCATAGTTAGGCCACCTGACTGACTACATGTATGTGCTTACTGTGAACAGGGAATTTGCTTATTTACTCCTGTCTCCTCAAGAGTAAGGAGACCAGGGTGCCAGAATTAACACTGGTTAATAATTGTTGAATGAAAGAATGAACACCAGACAGCCTCGGAGGCATTTTAAGCCACAAGCTCTCTTAGGATTACACCTATTTCTTGCATTCCACAGCTACCTCTTCTAGACTTCTATTTTATGTAGTTCATTTGCTTCTCCTGGTTTATTCTTCTATGAGCTCACTACTGGTATTTTTTAATGATTAATACTTAGGTCTTCTTATTGCTAGGTGCCATGGAGTCGGTATCTGACTCATAGCAACCCTACGTACAACAGTAAACACTATTGCTATTCATAGGGTTTTCAATGGCAGGTTGATTTTGGGGAGTAGGTTGCCAGGTCCTTCTCCCAAGCCTACAGTACCTGGTGTTCCCAGGTGGTCTCCCATCCAAGGACTAACCAGGCCCCAACCTGCTTAGCTTCCAAGATCTGATGGGATCGGATGTCACAGTGCTATGGCTGTAGGCACTTAGGTCTTACTCGCTTTAAATCTATAAAATAACCATTGTCTTCAATACTGGCCATGTATTGAGCACAGACATGTGGAGTCATGGGAATCAAAGAGAAATGCAATTTACATAATAAAAATCAAACGCCTCTTATTTGATTTCCCTCAATTACTAAGACTTTTGTATTCAGCTTAATAAAATACAACTGGTAGAGTATGACCATTTAGGCAGAAGAAACATAGCACTCTCAAAATTTCTAGGGTGATTTCAGTTCTAAAACTGGCTTTTGGATTTCTGCAGGTTCTTTTCCCCTAAGTCCTTGCCCATCAATTCAATATTTCAATAAATATTCACTCTGTACCTACCACAGAAAGAACACTCTATTGAGTGATTGAGACCCTGCCTTTATGATGTGATCTTCTAAGGATAAGAAAATAAGGGAGAAAAGTGGTAAGTGCCCTGAGTGGGACAGAGCTGAAAGGTTATTGGAATTTAAAGAGAGAGAGATTTAGATCAGCACTGAAAGGAACATACATGAAGAAGGTAGCTTTTGAGTTGGAGCACATTGGGGCTTTCAGAAAAGAGTAAGGGAAAATCATTTCAATGGGAGGAAATAGCCTAAGCAAACTTGGGAGGCATATGGAAAACAAAACAATAGGTCCACATAATAATGGGAAGCCTAGGGACATTATTGTTTATATGCTTAAATTCTCTGTATGTGAAGGTTCTAACTCTAATACACAATATGGCCTAAAATTAGATGCACTTGCACATACACCTGAAGATATGTGTTTAAAAAATAAGATAAATGCTATTGTTTTCTCTATAATTTAAGACAAAAGAAAGTTGCATTGATTAAAGTAGATTTGAAAAATCAAAATTACAGTAATAATTACATAGCATTGCAAGCAAGGTGATCATAGGTAAGAAGGCCACATAAATTTTAAACCACCCCTTGGATTCAATGTGATCAAGGTATGTGCCCCACAAACTAGATCATTCTTTAACTGTGTAAAGGGTATCAGAGCTTGGCTTATGTGGTTAGACACAGGCCTGCATATGGCTGCATTTGTTTTGTGTGCCCAGTGAGTATAAATCCAGAGAACTTTGTAATGAATCTTAAGGTAAAGCTGCTTTTCTGTTTTTGTGTTTCTGTTGTTGTTGGGTGCCATCAGGTTGGGTTGGACTCATAGCAACCCTCTGTACAACAAAACAAAACACTCCCCAACACGGTGCCATGCTCAGCACTATTGCCAGTGCTTCTCTGCTGTTCAAAGGGTTTTCAATGGCAGATTGTTTTTTGGGAGTGGGTTGCCAGGTCCTTCTCCCAAGCCTATAGCACCTGGTGTTCCCAGGAGGTCTCCCATCCAAGGATTAACAATTTGAGTTCTTCCTGTGGGGGCTGCCTTGGCTTTTTATACTTTCAAATAAAATTATATCTTGCCTGAAACTTCACTAACTAATGTAAAAATGAGGACAAAGAAGAGGAGGAAAAATAAATGGCTGCCTGCCTTTTGTCTTTGTTTAGAGAATAAACACTTTGGGGAAAAAATTGTATTTCACACTTGACCCCTATGCTCCAGTTTTTGGCAGTTATAGTAAGTCACCTCATCAGACTTAAGGCCTAAGTTATCTTTCTCGAAGGCCGGCTTTACCCTACCATTCTTTCGTCCGCAATCTTCAAATGACTAGCATTTCTCTGATGTGTAGCAAGCACTCAGTGGCCCTGGTTGTGTAAATGAATCATGCATTCCCAAAGGCTGCAGATGACATTCCTAGCGTAAGATAATCCAGGGATTTGTTGTGTTTCGCATGGAGCATTGAATGCCGTGTAGACACCTCTGCAGACTCATGATGCTTTGTGAGAATTCTGCCAGAAGACTGCCTTTCCACTCTGATGGCACCTCTTCCCTGGGCCTCTGGCCTGCCCTATAAATTCTGACCTTGTGGGCATCTACAATTGTTGTTGTTGTTGTTAGGTGCTGTCGAGTTGGTATCTGACTCATAGCGACCCTCTGTACAACAGGGTAAACACTATTGTCAGTGCTTGTCTGCTGTTCATAGGGTTTTCAATGGCAGATTGATTTTTGGGAGGGGGTTGCCAGGTCCTTCTCCCAAGCCTACAGCTTCTGGTGTTCCCAGGTGGTCTCCCATCCAGGTACTAACCAGGCCCGACCCTGCTTAGCTTCCGAGATCTGACGGGATCGGATGCCACAGGGCTACAGCTGCAGGCTTCATCTACAATTACATGAGCCAATTCCTTAAAGGCTTCCCCTTCTTTCTCTCTCTCCCTCTCCCTCCCTTTCCTCCTCTCCCACCCCTTACTCTTTCTCTATCACTCACACATGTGTATACATGTGTATGTGTATCCATACATGTGCCTGATTGGTTCTGTTTCCCTAGAGAACCTTAAAATAGGAAGGTTCTAAGTCTTGAAGATGTCTTTCTGAATTCGGACCAGCCTCTTCAAGGATGTTTTGCAATATATATTCTTGGTAATCCTGTTACAGGATCCGTCTTAAAATTATTCTAAGACCAGGTCAATAGAAATCTGTTAGAGGTGTCACCTCCCCTTTAACTTAAATGTGCAAGACTGGCTTTCTCCATGGTCAGTACTACTTCTCTAGAATGTTCTAAAAGGCAGCCATATTGAAAGTTATTTCTGCTATATGCTAAGGGCTACTTGCTATTAGTGGCCCTGGAAGGCTAAGGATTGATATCAATAGAGGAGCCAAGAACAGAAGGTAATGAGGAAAAGCATGGGCCCATTAAGATTTTTGAGCAAAAATATTTCTATTTTGTGCAAAATTAATTAATACTATATGGTGAGACTATGTAGCTAGAGATGTTATCTTCTTGTAAGGAGATGATGGGAAGTTTTTCATCATTCTTAGGAGAATTTTGTAAGTTGCAAATCTCGGGCAGTGAAGTTTTTCATATGGCAAAATATTTTTCTAGATATTTGCCATGTCCTATTATTTCAGCATTTACGATAGACACATTTGGTAGGTGCCTATGAAGAAATGTTGAATGGAATTCTTTATTTGAAAGGATATTCTAAAGCTGATGGTGAAAACAGAATTGGAAGTTGGTGTAGGGATGGACAGACGTTTGAGGAACAATTCTCTCATGGCTAATTTGGCGGGGGACAATCAACTTGCTCTGCCTTTTATACAGTATACAGCCCTATTCCCTGGGAGAATAAGGATTATATATGCCTCTTATGTAAATTCCCAGTGACACTTTACCTATGGTTCTAAATGGAGATTTCTGACAATTACTTCAACCATTAGTAACTCTTCCAGGTGGAAAAGTCACTCCTCACTAGTATATAGAAGTTATTTGTTAGCTGTCTTTATGCATATCAAATTTGATACAGACTTAAAGATTAGATTTTTGCAGTTTTTTTACCTCAAATCTTTCTATTTTATATTCTGCTTTTTTTCCTTCCTTCCTTCCCTCCTTCCTCCTTCCCTCCCTCTCTTCCTTCCTTCCTCCTTCCCTCCCTCTCTTCCTTCCTTTCTTTCTTTCTTTTCTTTTTTTTTTTCAGTACTTGGAGGTTGAACCCAGAGGTTGCCTCTGGCCTCAAACCTGCAATCCTTCTGCCTCTGCCTCCTGAGGCACTGGGATTATAGGTGTGAGCCAGCACATCTGGCTTGCCTTTTTCTTTACGGGGAAAAGTTTCTTGCCCTGCTCCTGATTGTTCATATTAATGAGCTCTGTTAATACATCACTCTCAGCTCTCCTATTCATTTTACTCAAGACAGACATGGATCTGGGCACTTTGGAAGGAAGAACTGGGCATACGAGACCATGTACTTCCGTATTTCCTTTACCGCTCTCTTCCTCTCTTTTATCTCTTTCTCTGTGCCTCTCTATGGCTCTCATTTTCTCTATTGCTCTCTCTGAGGAGCTGTTCTGCCTGCAGAATGCATAAACTCCTGCCTGGCCTTCTCCATGATGTGATTACCCATACCACGTGATCGAAGGTATGAGCCACATCCTACAAAATGAACAGGTACAGCAATAATAAAGATGATGAGCCATCTCTAGTCACTCTATTTTTTTTTACTTTATTTTAGAACTTAAGTGGAGAAGAAGAGCAAAATTTACTGGTTGCTTCAAGAACTGCACATATTTAATGCATTTCTAGAGCAAACATATTGTTTCTGCATAGGAACAAAATGTTGCCAATATATGTATTTATACTATTATTGTGGTAACAAATTTTTAAAATTATGAAGAATATGTGTGTAGTAGGCTCTAATTTGACACATTCTTATTTAGCTATTTTAACAAATTAAATTAATTTCTTCAGTTGGATTTCCATTTCATTCCTTTGAGGTAAATAATATGCACCAAAATTATGATGAGTCAAGCGAATATAGATTATGATTTCAAATGACAAACACCTATGTTATGCCTTCCTTTATTCTATTACAAAGTATAAACTTGACCAAAAATAAAGGGAACAGCTTTAAAAACTTTCTTTTTCTTTTTCTTTCTTTCTTTTTTTTTTTTTTTTTTTTAACGGTGCTGAGGACCGAACCCAGGGCTTTGTACTTGCGAGGCAAGCGCTCTACCACTGAGCTAAATCCCCAACCCCGAAACTTTCTTTTTCTTATATTTGCCAGATTGTGCAATTTTAGAAAATTGACGTATGCAGCTATTACAAAATCTTTTAATCTCTAGTGCTGAAAAACACACAGGGAATTGAGATAGAAGCTGACAATTCTGTTCTGGCCCTTTATCATTATTTCTGTATCCCTTCTTTAAATGTTCCAATTAGTTCAGAGGGGCATCTCTCTCCAGTAAGAGAAAACACAAAAAATAAGAGCTACCTTTTTGGGTTGAGGTATAGCTCAATTGGGCTGGGATTTAGCTCAGTTGGTACAGCGCTGCACTGCAGTCTCTGAGGTCCTGAGTTCAATTCCCAGCACTGCAAAAATGGGAGAAAGGCCTGGCAATCTACTCCCAAGGCAATCCCGAAACAATCAGCCATTGAGAACCCTATGAGGGTTGCTATGAGTCGGATACCGACTCGACGGCACCTAACATAGCTCAATTAGCATGTACAAGGCTCTGGGTTAAACAATGCCCAACACTGTAAATATATATATTCTACCTTCTCATTTACTCTCTCAGTAATTGAAACTTTATACCATGGTAATATCTAATGTTTAACCATATAAAATCTATAGCAAAACTCCTGAAACTGGGTGTATTGGAGGCAAAGAGAGACAACAATGCAAGAAATAGCATAGTCTGTGAATACACATAACCTCACAGTCAGTAGTTCAGAGGTGGCTGATAACCATACTGACACTGAGAGGCTCATGAGGGGCAACTGACTATGTTAGCAGGAAGGGAAAACTCACTCCCTAGGGACCCTCATTGTAGCCATTATGATAGCTACTGGGAATCCTATTTTCATGTCATTTCTACAAAAATAAGAGAAGAGCACAAAACGACAGAGCCTTTCACAGCACTTGAAATCTCTGCAAGGCCCGCCTTGGGCAATGGAGTCTCATGACCAAACTAAAAATGTGGCTTCTGTGTCCTAATGCCTTATCAACCATCTCTTCTATTGTTTTGATAAGACTCGGAGACCAGTGCTTTTTTGATCTCAGGTCTGCTGAAAAGGTTATATAGTCTTCAAACCAGAAGAGGAGGCCAGCCTTAATCAAGATTCCTGAGGCAATCATAGGTGGGACTAACGTGCTCCCCAGAACATGCGATCAGTGTTTATGCTATTTGTGATTATTCTAATCATGCTTAGGTCATGCCCATCTAAACTCTCAATGACATCATGAGTTTGAAGATGAATTATGGAATACAGAGAGTAACATGAATTAATTTTAAGATCCTCTTTGTTATTTGAACTATATCTGAGTTCTTTCAAATGTCTGTAGATTGATTGGACCAAATATCCTATAACAGAAGCTACTTGTTTGACCATGTAGAAGATATTCCTGCTTATGGATTTCTCTCTTATGATATGTGCATGCTTTTTAAGAAATGGATAACTATGATTTTAGTCAACTAATAATAATTCCACCTTTTAGACACTATTAAAGCAAATAGTAATTACCCAATTTAATGAGATATCCCAAACATTACTCAACACAAAATATTAATACAGAAAGGTCTATTTTTTTCCAAAAATATTTACTGGTACCTTTGATTAATTCTTGGATTCTCATTTCCACAAACTTTAGGAATCAATAAATAGATTTACCCCCAAATTACACTAACCATAATTCAGTGTTTGCTTTTATAATTGGAGATTTGAGGATATTTATTCCTCTGTTCATCACTATGAATATGAATTATCTTTGCAAATGTTGAATAAAAGCCATCTTGGAAATGGGGTTCCTTAAAATTTCTGCTCATTTAGACTGTGTACACATAGAAGCTTGCTATCCTCAAATTTAAGATTTTTATAGATAAAACGTTCTGCAAACATACAGAAGATAGTTTTATTTTTAAACTTGAGCAAAAAATTTGAATAAAATCACGGTTAATTACCTTGAGTAAGTTTAAATTTTGGGGCTGGGATTTAGCTCAGTTGGTAGAGCGCTGCGCTGCAGTCTCTGAGGTCCCGAGTTCAATTCCCAGCACTGCAAAAATGGGAGAAGGACCTGGCAATCCACTCCCAAGGCAATCCCGAAACAGTCTGCCATTGAAAACCCCATGAGGGTCACTATGAGTTGGATACCAACTCGACGGCACCTAACAACAACAACAACAAATTTAAATTTTATTTTGCATCAACCTGATTATGAAAAACAAAGAATGGAGAATAAGCTTCCCTCATGTTTTGGATATCCTTCTGTCTGTGTAGCCTGGTGTTTAGAATAAGACCTCAATAAATACATATGGAATTAAAATATCACACTGATTCAGTCTGTCTTTTCCCTTTGATGATAAACTATGCAATTTGGTTAGCATCTCCTCTTTTGCTTTCTACTCAAGGACATGATAGTAGTTTCTTTATACTTTATTTTTATTTAGCAAAAGAGTCCATGATAGTATATGAATATTTCAATGAGTGACTTCAAAGTCACTTATAAATATGAAGGTTGAAAAGAAAAACTAGGTGAAAATTATAAACAAGTATTCATATACAAAACATGTTAATACAGTTTCTTTAATGAGCTTTTCAGTGCCTATTATTTGAATGACTAGAGTAATTATTTTTCATGGATAAATAACGGAGCTTCTTCAAGACAGCAAATGTTGTTTTAGAAGACAATTTCTAATTCATCATAGAATTTCTCAGAATTTAGAGCAAAACTAGAGATTGAACACTTTGTCACAATGGCTCTAAGTTCCCTGCAATTAGTTTTGTCTTTGATGTTTAATAAAAGTTCTACCATTGTAGGCTGAAACTGCACATAGGCACAATATACAAGTTTTAATATAATGGACATGATCAAAGATATTTTCAAGCGAATGAGAGATATATGTGACAGGAATTCTTTCAGATCTAGCATGTGATAAAAAATGCTCTATTTCACTACCTAATATATGATAAAGAACTATTTTTTAGGAAGCTGAGAACGAACAAGAAGTGATTCACATTTCTACTCAAAAAGAGAAGTTGATTTGAGTCAGTTTCATATCTACAAACATTCAATTGATTATTGCTTAGCAAGTAGTAAATAACAAAGATCCTGTGAGTCCAACCACACCTCCAGTAAACCCCAAATGTAATTGTTTAAGGAAACTTTTTAAATTCAAAAAAATCAAGAGTTGTGAAATTTTCGTATTTCTAAGCACCAAGTTTTACTCTTTGACAAGCCCCATTAACCTGGAGTAGGATTGTCTACACATTTTCTTTTGAACCAGGAGAACATGAATTGTGTTGATGCCCATTGTTTTCCCCAGGGCTAACATCCAATAAACATTTCAGATTAATTATAAAAGGGCTACATTGTAACAATTTGATAACACTACTCTTTGGTTTGGTCCTTTAGTAAGGATTATTAATGCTCCATTCATTTGCATGGAAGCCATTGCAGGTTGGACTTCTATGCTATTGTGAATTACTTGCAGTCAACCTCAATGCATTTACATAATGCTGTGGGATTACTTTTTAAATTTGCAACAACTATTGATGTACTTTTCTGAGGCATTGTTGTTGTTAGGCGCAGTCAAGTCAGTGTCTGACTCATGGCGATCCTTTGTACAACAAGTAAAACACTATTGTCAGTGCTTCTGTGCTATTCATAGGGTTTTCAATGGCTGATTGTTTTTCTTTGGGAGTGGGCTACCAGGTCCTTCTCCCAAGCCTATAGCACCTGGTATTCCCAGGCGGTCTCCCATCCAAGTACTAACCAGGTCCAACCCTGCTTAGTTTCTGAGATCTGACAGGGTCAGATGCCATAGTGGTAAGGGTGCAGTTTTCTGAGGCATTATTCCTATGTAAATAAAATAGCAGAATATAACATGTTGAATAAGGAGAAAACTGATGAACCATGGAGAAATATGGCTGAGAACAAGCTGACTCATAAAACAAATATAATTGCTGTGGAAATGAAAGGTATATTATCCACAAAGGTCAAATCTTATTACACTAAATTTCAGGACAGTTCAGTGTACAGGAATTTAAAATAAATAAATAAAATATAATAGTCTTTTCAATTGTGCTTGTATATGTTCTCACTCAATCTTCCTTGTAATGAAACTCAATAGAAAAATTTGATCTGTGTATGGAAATATTGATTACCTATGATAATGTGAGATAAAGCCAGCATCCTTTCTAGAATTAATACCATGTTGCACTTGAAAAATGCTTTAGTACTTTGCTGCTTTCCCCCACCTACTATTCCCTTTAAGGTAAAAATGGCAGAAAGTCATGAAGGAAAGAAGTCATATGTGTGGATGTAGAGTCTCTGTGGCCTTGAGTCTCCAATCCTAGCCCTACCCCATAGGCATTATACCATCTTGGGCTTATTATTTAGTCTCTTTGTTTCTAAGTTTTCTCTTTTCCCAAATCAGATAATTATAGGACTTACCTAATAGAAATTTTGATGAAAATTAAATACAATAACATAATAGTATGATTTACCCTACTAAATAATAAATGTCCCCAATATTATAAGACACAAACACAAGGCATGTGCTGGGATGGCTAATTAAAGATAAAGAAACTGCATAGTGAAGCAGTTAAGTGCTTCTATAGGAAGTTTGATGCTTCTTATTAAAACAAATTGCTCAGCTTTATCTTTTTTGTGGTGCTATAGGTCAAATCCAGGACCTTGTCCATCCTTGGCAAGTGCTCTAATACTGAGCTATATTCCCAGCTTTCAGCTTTATCCTTAGCAGGGCATTTCTCAAAGCTAATGTTGTCAACAAATAGGCCCACTGTGCATTTTATGTTTCTTTACATCCAATCACTTTTAAGGAGACATTAACAAAATTGAAAGAATTATACTCATCGTTCTGATCATTTATTCCATGAATTTGGATTTTTTTCTCTCTAAACCCTCAGTTTCTTTATCTTCTAATAATCACTATGATCCTTTTCTGATATAAAACAATGTTATATTATTTCACAAACTATCAAATTCTTGAGCTCTGATACTTGACTCTAATAAATAAATTATCTTACTCTGAAAGAAAATGAGTCCACATTTTCATCGTAAAGATGTTTTGTCTTATCCACATTCAGTGGGCACTGATACTTCCTAGTTCAGTTCTTCCATTGGTTTATCATTCCATTTCAAAATGTGTTGGAAGGGGGATTCGAATCTATGAGCTCAGCATTGACAAGAGTTACAGAATTAAAGTTTTTCCTACCCAGTTCAAGTGTAATCATTAATAAGGCATGGTGTGTATATGGTATAGATGAAAGCCTTACATGATTACAACATTCAAATCTGTTATAAGTAACTCTCACTGAAAGTCTAGATAATTTTCATGA
>VMDO01029752.1:0-22238 GCA_007922755.1 Pedetes capensis | reverse complement strand
ATGGATAAAAAAACTATGGCATATATACACAATGGAATACTATTCAGCAATCAAGAAAAATGAAATAGGGTCATTCGCAGCAAAATGGATGGAATTAGAGAAAATTATTTTAAGTGAACGAACACAAGTTCAGAAAGAGAAACAACACATGTTCTCACTCATATGAGAGAGCTGACTCAAAATTACAAGAAGGAAAAATACTATTCAAAGGTCAGATCACATTAAAAGGGGGGGAGGGAAGATAAGAATGAGGTCAATATAAATGGACTAGAAATTGCATGTAATTGTTCTAACAAGATAGAAACAAAGACCACTACAGGAAAAGTTTCTATCTTAAACAGAAATGGAACCCAAGGACATATAGAAAAATACTATATAGTAAAAGATAGAGAAGACTTGGATAGAAAACTTAGATGGGAAGGGGGGGAGGGGGGAAACATAGAGGAGGGTAAGGGGTAACCTATATGAATAATGCTTATCAAATTGCATATATGAAAATTGTCACAATGAAAACCATGTCAAAATGAATCACATTATGATGTACATTAAAAATTTCTAATAAAAAAAATCAATGACTCCTGAATAGAAGACAAAGTTGAGGTAAGCTACATTCTCCAAAAGTTTCCTAGTGTGATATTTTTGCATAACCCAATTAACATTTTAATGCATTTATCCAATTCCTTCTTACCTGTAGATGCTTTTTCAATGGCTTGTTGTTGTTGTTAGGTGCCGTCAAGTCAGTATCTTGACTCATAACGACCTCTGTACAACAGGGGAAACACTATTGTCAATGCTTCTCTGCTGTGCTTAGGGTTTTCAATGGCAGATTGATTTTTGGGAGGGGGTTGCCAGGTCCTTCTCCCAAGCCTGCAGCATCTGGTGTTCCCAGGTGGTCTCCCATCCAGGTACTAACCAGGCCCAACTCTGCTTAGCTTCTGAGATCTGACGGGATCGGATGCCACAGGGTTACCGCTGCAGGCTATGTCAATGGCTAGGATCATACTATTTATTAAGGGCTGCTGATCATTGTATTCAGTTTATCTGTTTATTATGAAGTGCCAATCAACTATTACTAACAGTTCAGTTATGAAATTTGGGTAGCTGGCATAAAAAAAAATCTCTGGGGGCAAGTAGCAAGCAATCAACGATTGCTGTTGTTGTTAGGTGCTGTCGAGTTGGGTGTGACTCATAGGGACGCTATGTACAACAGAAAGAAACACTTCCCAACAGTCTGACATGCACATGACCTTTTTAATGTTTAAGCCAATTGTTGCAGCCACTGCACTCCATCTAGCTTAACATCTTCCTTTTCTTTGTTGACCTACTGAACTTCATATAATTCAATTACCTTGTGAAATCTGCACATTTTGATGACTGACCTTGTGGTGAAATAATCTTGTGTACATTTTGTATTTTACTTAGAAATAAGAGCTTTATTTGTTCTAAGCAAATAGCTGACTGTGTCCACTTAACTAGATTAACTTTAGTCTGATGGCTTAGTGTTTCTGGCCAG
The DNA here is from genome assembly GCA_007922755.1 of Pedetes capensis. Lineage (NCBI taxonomy): Eukaryota > Metazoa > Chordata > Mammalia > Rodentia > Pedetidae > Pedetes > Pedetes capensis. The sequence goes on along the minus strand of VMDO01029752.1, from coordinate 20,725 downwards.
CATCCAAAAAAGCTAAGCATCAAGTTTCCCAGCACGTGTCAGGACTACATCACTAGCATTTTATTTTGCTTCTCAGCAGATAAGAGCATCCTCATCAAAGAGAATATTTATTAATAAATTGGCATGTTTTGTTCTGAATGGTTCCCAAGTGAGATAGGAAGATTAAAGATAGAAGAAATTCCAATTCTTCCTAATTCATCCACAAGAGATAACTGAATGGCGCCCACCAAACATGCAGCTATTAATAAGAGGAGGAAAGGTGCTTATTTATCCGGTACCAGTAGACAAAAGAATAAGCAAGGACACCAAAATCTCATTGTTCCTAATCATCCACCCTCCTCGGAACAGTGTTCTCCCTTAGGGTGAAGGTGACTGCAAGTGCTGCCAGTGGCCTCTCCTGAACCAGAAACTGTTGCTGACGTCTTCAGTTGTATATTCAAAAGAGAAAGCCAGGGGGTCACCTATGGCCTTGGAGTATCATCTTCAGTCCTATCAGAGGGTTTCCAGTTCCTTCCCATGCAAACATACTAACATCTGGACCCCTTTCCTCATCTCTCAGGGCATGAGCATCACAAGCAAAACTTCCAGAAATCCTTTATGAAGGTTTAGACTCCTGAGAATTTGTATGGAATCTCAAGGGATCTTGAGTAGCCAAAACAATGCTGAACCAGGACGAAGATGGAAGAGTTATAGTTCCTGATTTTGGAACTAACTACAAAGCTACAGTAATTAAAATACTGTGGTAGTACTGGCATAAAGATAGACATATAGACCAAATTTTAGGATGGGCTTTTTTTATTTATGCAAAAATCCTTGGGATTATGAAAATTATTGCATTCTCTCTATACATCTCTTTGGAAAGTATTAACATCATATATATATATATTTATATACATATTTGGTGTTTTCTTTATATATATACATACATATATATATACATATATATATATATATATATTTAAAGGTAGGCTCTCACTATGTACCCTAGGCTTGTGTGGAACTCAAGGTCCTCCTGCCTCTGCCTCCCAAATGCTGGGATTCACACCTGAAATGTGCTATCACAGCAGGTAGGGGATGCCCCACCCCTACCCCCAACTTTCTGTGGGATTGAACCCAGGGCCTTGCATATGTTAGGCAAGTGTTGTACCACTGAGCTGCACACCCAGCCCCTTTTCTTATTTTTTAAGATAGGGTCTCGCTAAATTGTGCAAGCTGCCTCTGGCCTTGAACTTGCTATCCTCTTGCCTCATCCTTCTGAGTTGCTGGGATTGCAGGTATGCACCAAGGTGCCAGGCACGGGGGTGGGCATTTTTAATATTAGAAAAATGACAAAATGTTTGTAATATTAGCTCATGGCAACAATCAAGTCGAAAGAGAGTTTTGGATGATGTGGTAGTGAGAGGAATACATTAATGAAGTAAGTCCTGGACGAGGTAAGCAGAAGTGAGATCCAGGATCTTAGATCATTTACTTCAATAAACACAGAAGTTCCTTTCTTTGTCTCTCTTATAGAGGGCCTTTGCATGCTAGGAAAGTATTTTACCACTGAGTTATACCCCCTGCCCTCCACAAGTAATTCTGAAGACCTATCTTGTGCCTCCCAAGGGTCAGGCCTTAGGGCAGACACACATCTCCTTCCTTGTTAGCATTTGTTCCAGGGAATGACTATCTGAGCCCAAGGAATGGCAGGGGCTTGTCATTGATACAGATGAGATCCCCTACCACTAAGTGGAGTAATCTGGATGTGTCCATTATGGAATTAACACTTATACAGTGAGTCCCCCTGTAAATAGTCATGAGACCCCAGCCAAAGCCTGAAAAATCTGACCTTCTTTTCTAAGAATTGGAAAATTGAACTAAGGCACAGAGACAGAAAGTTCCTTGGACTCACGTCACCTTAACTGAAGTCCATATCTGAGAACATTCACAAACCTGGCCCTCCCACCCTGAGAGAGGCTACCTTACCTGCCTTTCCCAAGACTTGATTGTTCAGCCCTTCTTTCATTTCTATGAGCTACTAGAGCATCTTTCCAATACATATGCATTGTAACTCATGTTGGCCAGAGTTTATTTCAATTTCAAATAAGCACTTTGCTACAGTTTAGATGTTGAATGTACCCTAAAGGTCCATGTGTTAAAGGCTGGCCCATAGGGTGGTGCTATTGGCTGGTGGTGGAATGTTTAGGAGGTGGGGCCCAGTGGGAGGTCCTCATGCCCTTGAAGGGGATTAGGAACCCCAGTTTTCCCAATAGCTCTCTTTACATTCTAGCCTGTGAAAATGTCTCAGCGCTGCAAAAAATAAAAAGAATAATTTTCTTTTCCATTGGGCAAGAAAATAGATAAAATCTCTTTCTTAAAAGTTTTTAAGATAGATGGCATGTATAATTGTATATTTTATTTATTTTTTGGTATTGGGGATTGAACCCAAGACCTCATGTGTGCTAAGCATGTACTCTACCATGGTGCTACACCCCCAGCTCAACTTGTAATATCACTTCTGTAGCCCTCAATGGTACAAACCAGAAAATTTTGGTATTGCTTTTATCCACTGCTGTCACTGTTTTTGTTGTTAGGTGCTGTGGAGTCGTGAGCGACTCTCATAGGGTTTTCAGCCTCAGGAGTGGATTGCCGCATCCTTCTCCCATTTTTGTGATGCTGGGAATTGAACTCAGGACCTCAGAGACTGCAGAGCAGCGCTCTACCAACTGAGCTAAATCCCAGTCCCACTGCTATCACTAGGTAATGGTATCTTGGTCTTTTTTGTGTGACCCAGACAGTGGAAATAGATTGTTTCTCAGTCTAAGAGTTTTTACTCTGTTTAGTCACTTGGTGAAATTTCAGCTTGTTTTATTGAAAAGCCAGTAAGTGGCTAGATCTTGATGATAAATAAGTATACTTTAATAGCAAGGAACTTAATTAAAAGTTATAATCCATAAGAAGTGTTTTCATTTTTTATGTGCAAAAAAGAAATCTGAAACTTTTTCTTTTCAGTACTGGGGAGGTGAACACAAGGCCTTGAGCATGCTTTGCAAGTGCTCTACCATTGAGTTGCATCCCCTTCTCCTTTTTAATATTTTTATCTTGAGACAGGGTCTTGCTAATTTATGCAGGCTACCACAAGTACTCTACCACTGAGCTGCACCCTCATCCTCCTTTTTCATTTTTTGTATCTTAAGACCGGGTCTTGCTAAGTTATGCAGCCTGCCTCTGACCTCAAACTTGAGATCCTCCTGCCACTGCCTCCCAAGTCACTGGGATTACAGGTTTGAACCACTGTGCCCAGTGAAATATGAAACTTGTAAATATTCAGATACTTCTCTATATTCCTATTGTTCTTTGCATTACATAATTTATTCAGGGAACTGACCTATACCTTACTAACTTTTAGTACTTTTTGAAATTGCGTTGACCTGCTGGTTTTGCAAGTTCTCACTTATATATTTTAATAAGCTTTGGAGACTCCTTATAAATAAAATAATAGAATTGACTGAAATTGAGAGAAGTTGACTTATATCTCACTAAATGGTTCCTCTTAAAACCAAATACAGAGGAAGTTGATCTCTGTCTCCCCTCCCTCCCCCCCTCCTCTTCCTCCTCCTCCTCCTCCTCTTCTTCTTTCTCCTCCTCCCCCTCCTCCTTCTCTTTGTGTGTGTGTGGTACTGTGAAATTGAGCCCAGGGCCTCATGCATGCTTTTTGCAAGTGCTTTACCACTGAGCTGCACCCTCAGTTCATTTTTTACTTTTTATTTTGAGACAAGGTCTTGCTAAGTTACGCAGGCTGCCTCTGGCCTTGGACTTGCTCTCCTGCCTCTGTCTCCCAGGTAGCTGGGATTATAGGCATTTGCCACCATGCTTAGCCTTGCCAGTACTTCTCTACATAGATACTTTAAACTACTTGATTAAACAATGTTGGGAATCTGAGAAGGTCAATGGAAGAGATGGACCATGGATTTAGCTGTGTAGAGTGGGTTGTAGAATAAAGATGGTAAACCTGGCCCAGATGGTAGAAGTGATTTGGACAAAGGAAAAGAAACCGGATTTTAGGGAATGCATCTTATAAATCAGCTTTGTCAAATGTGGAGTAAAGGGATTCTAATTTTGGATACAAAAACTAAATCCTAAAGACTAGGAAATGATGAAGGTTTGTTTTGTTTTATTTAATTAATTTACTTATTTACTTATTTTTTTAAAAGACAGGTTCTCACTATGTAGCTTAGGCTGGTCTTGAACTTACAATAGTTGGCTTCAAACTCAGGATCCTCATGTCTCAGGCTCCAGAGTGCTGGGATTACAGACATGTGCCATCATACCCAGCTTTGGGTAAGAAAAATGGGCTGGGGGTGCAGCTCAATGGTGCAGCATGCATGAGGACCTGGGTTCTACCGCTCAGTACTGCAAAACAAACAAACAAACAAAACATTGTAAAACAAAACAAAAAAATACCAAAACCACTAAATCCCACAAAAAAAAAAAAAAACAAACAAACCATTTTTAACATTTGGCTAACAATATTCTAAACATCTTTCTATACTTTTATATGGAAGAATGATGGATTAATAGGTACCTAGGTACATGTACTTTATAAAATTATACCTTTTGGGTTGTTTGTTTTTGTTTTTGTTTTTGTATTTTTTTGTTTTTACACAGTCTCGATATGTTGCCAAGGCTGGTCTACAGCTCTGGGGCTTAGGCAATCCTCCTGCCTCAGCCTCCTGAATGCTGGGACTAGCCAGCATTCACTGCTCCCAGCCAGATTTCTCAAAGATTCCTGAAGTTGTCTTCTCCTCCTCCTTCTTCACCTCCTCCTCCTCCTCCTTGGCTTGCTGTGTAGTCCAAGCTATCTTCCAAATCACCATCCCGCAGCCTCACCCTCCCAAGTTGCTGTGATTGTAGGTGTGCACCTCAGCACCCAGGTTGGGAGTTCTTTTATATTTGTGGGACTCCACCTACTACCTTTATTTCCAAATGACATCTTGGCTGGGAATAAGTTATACTTGGAGCACACTTTTGTTTTCAGAATCTTGTGACCCATGCTCCATTGTCTCCTCTCTCTAGATAGGGCTATTGAGAAATCTGAGAACAGTTTGACTGTCTCTCCTTATAGACTTTCTGTTTCTTCTGTTTGGATGTCTGAAATTCAATAAATTAACTAAAGTATGTTTCAGGATTGAATATTCTATCTCAAAATGTCTTCCATTTTGATCTTTCAATCTACAGATTAATTCTTCACTTTAGGGGAAATTTTCTGTTTTTATATTTGGGATTACTTCTTAAATTCCATTTAATGAGTTTGCAACTCTAAAGACATCAATAACTTCCATTTATATTTGTTTCTCTCCACTTGTTTGAACACCTTTGTGGGTTTTTTATCTTCAGTACTTGGGGGTTGAACCCAGGGCCTCACACATACTTTGCAAGTATCTACCACTGGGCTGCTCCCCCACCCATTTATTTTTTATTATTTTATTTTGAGTCAGGGTCTTGCTTAATCATGCAAGCTGCCTCTGGTCTCCACCTCCCAAGTCACTGGGATTCCAGGCGTGTGCCACCATGCCTGGTTTCTTCTTTGTGTTTTTGATTTGCCGTATTGTGATTATTTCAAGCCTTTCCCCTATCAATAATTCCATTTCCAGCCACGTCTATTCTGTTCCTTATTGGTTTCAGTGCATATATTAGTTCCATAAAGGATGGCCTTTGCTTTATCAAATGAGCATTTTTTCTTACTCATCTCTTTCAGCTGTCTTATTAACTTTCTTATCATGACTGTCCAGCAGCGACAGGGTTAGCAGATGCAGACTAAGAGTTAATGTTAGAGAGACCAAGATGGGTCCAGTGTCTTCAGGTGCACTGTCCCTGAGCGTCTCAAGCTCTTTTTATTAGGGTCTTATCATAACATTAACCATTCTTATAAGTCAGGGGAAGTCTAGGGTTAATATATATTTTCTTGTGAGTCAGAGAAGTGTTATTTATTACTTATTTAGCATGTTCTGCTCACTGTGTGCAGGCAGAACTGTGTCACATCTGCACATAAGGAGGGTCTATGCCCAAGATCAGAGATAACAAAGAGGGGCTTTTATGCTTGGAGAGCTTCCAAGGGCCAAAGCCTTCCCTGGCAAGCAGCTAGAGCCTTCCCTGGCCACTTTTCCTTAGATTTTTTCCCAGCCATCCAGCCATGCCTTCCATTATACTTCCTTTTCTTTTCTCTTTTTTTCATTTCTCTTCTCTTCTTCCTTCCTTCCTTCCTTCCTTCCTTCCTTCCTTCCTTCCTTCCTCCCTTCCTCTCTCTCTCTCTCTCTCTCTCTCTCTCTCTCTCTCTCTTCTCTCTCTCTTTCTGGTGCTGATGATAGAACCCAGGGACTCACACATGCTAGGCAAGCACTACCACTAAGTTACATCCCCAGTCATGTTATCCAGGGTAACCTTAAGCTCAGCATCCTCTTTCCTCTGCTTCCTCTGTTGGCCTTGGGGTGCAGCTCACTGGTAGAGCACCCTGCGTTCACTCCCCGGTACCAAAGGGGAAAAAAATTCTTGGCTATTAAGACTCAGTAGAAACTGAGTCTGTGAGACAGCTATATCCCTTTTTTTTTTTTTTTAATATCAGTGAAGTAGAGCAAGATAAATCCCTCAAAATAATGTTGAACAAAAAAACTTTCAGAGCAAGTACAGTAATATTCCATTAACATGATGTTGGAAAAAATTTATTAAATACTTCATAGTGTTAGAGATACAGACATATATACACGTTTAGTAATTATATGGAAACTTTCACAGGAATAATAAATGCTTAAGTCAAGAGATTACCTCTATAGACGAAGGGAGGTAAAGGGTGTACAAGGGACTTTAACTACATCTATAATGTTTATTTCCTAAGAAAACTAATTTTAAAAAAGAAAAAGAAACAAGAAAAAAGAAAGAGTGAAAAAGTACACATTAGACAAATATGAATCAAAAGTTAACATTCAAACTTAATATCAAATAGTTGAATACCAAAAATTATATTATATAACAAGTTGAGGAAAACTTAATGACAAAGGACTCCTCAGTAAGATGCAAGGTTCCACAGCCCATACTTAACTTACAAATTATGCCCAAATTAATTGAGGGGAAACCCAACCTGTTAGAATTATAAGAAAAATCCATTATCATAAGAGATTTATTTATTTATTTAATAGTGCTTGTGGGTTGAACCTAGAGCCTAGCACATACTTGTAAGTGCTGTATCACTGGGCTGCACACTGAGTCCCTTTTTGTTGTTGTTTTGTTTTTTTGTGTTTTTTTTTTTTTTTTTTTTTTTTTTTTTTTTTTTTTTTTTTTTTTTGAGACAGGGTCTCACTATGTAGCCCAGGCTGTCCTGAACTCTCTATGTAGACCAGGCTGGGCCTGAACTCACGTAGGTCCTCCTGCCTCCACCTCTAAGTGCTGGGGATTACAGAAGTGCACCGCCATGCCTGGCTCCATTTTTTGAGAGAGGGTCTCCCTAAGTTAGGCAGGCTGTCTCTAGCCAAACTCACAATCCTCCTGACTTAGCCTCCTGAGTGGCTGAGATAACAGGCATTTGCCACCGCTCCTGGCTATTAAAGGAGATTTTTAACATCCGTCCCCAAAACTCAAAATGAAAGTAGACCAATGGACAAATGACTATAGCAAAATGATTAAGGGAGGCGAGTGTTGTGGTGAATGCCTGTAATCCCATGACTGGGGAGGTGGAGGCAGGAGGATCACAAGTTTGAGACCAGGGGAAGTCTGCATAATTTAAAGAGACCCTGTCTCAAAAAAGTAAAAATATGCTCTGAGGGATGCGGCTCAGTGGTACAGCACTTGCAAAGCATGCAATGTGAAGCCCTGTGTTCAAGCCCCCATACCAAAAAAAAAAAAAAAAAAAGATTAAAGTACATAAATAATCTAATGGGGCATGAATGTAAAACCGAACCCACCACATAAATACCTTTTTGTCTTTTCCCTTTTTTAAAAAAAATGGGGACTCACTATGTTGCCCAGTCTCAATCTCCTGAGCTCAAGTGATCCTCCCAATTCAGCTTCCAAAGTGCTAGGATTACAGGCATGTGTCACCACGCCCATCTCAAGAATATACTTTTTTCTTCTTTCTTTCTTTCTTTCTTTCTTTCTTTCTTTCTTTCTTTCTTTCTCTCTCTCTTTCTTTCTTTCTTTCTGGAGGGGTCCTGGGGGGCTGAACCCAGGGCCTTGTGCATACTTTGCAAGTGTCCCACCACTGAGTTGCACCCCCAAGCCCTTTTTATTTTTTATCTTGAGACAGACTCTCACTAAATTATATAGGTTAACTCTGACCTTGAACTTGAGATCCTCCTACCTCCGCCTCCCAAGTTGCTGTGATTACAGGTGTGTGCCTGGCCGAGAACATACTTTTTAGGGTACCTGGAACATTCACAAAATCTGACCAAATACATGGCTATAAAATTAGTGTCCATTTATTCCATTTTCTTAATGTAGAAGGTCAACTTTCTTCCTCTTTCGCAGCCTTGATTTCTATCTTTGAGAAATTGGGATGGTTGTAAACACGAGCCTCAGGGAAGGGAGTTCAACCTTTCTCCAGGTGTCCAAACAGAAGTAGTCTCCATTCTTGCAGGTGAAGGTAGTTTAGGTGCAATAATTTTTAATATATATAGTCTCCATTTTTTTCTGATTATAAAAGTTATGTATCCTTGCTGTACAAAGTCAAATCACACAGGTATGTATAAGGTAAAAAGTACAAGTGCTTTATAATACAATCCTCAAGAATATAACTTTTAACAGTTCCCAGATCGCTATCTTTTTGTTTTTGTGTTTTTGAGGCAAGGTCTTGCTATGTAGCCCAGCCTGGACTCCATCTCTTGATCCTCCTGCCTGCGCCTAAGTGTTGGGATTATAAGAGTGCACCCTTGTGCCTGGCTTCCCCAAATCTTTTTATATATTTCTTTGCTCTCCCTTCCTTCCTTCCTTCCTTCCTTTCTTTCTTTCTTTCTTTCTTTCTTTCTTTCTTTCCTTCTTTCCTTCTTTCTTTCTTTCTTTTCCTGTTGTCAATGCTTAGGGCTTTCAGTAATCATTGCTAGAAACACATAAATATGTAAGTGTCTTTTTTAAAAGAAAAGAACAGCTTTATGGAGGTATATTTTACATGCCATAAAATTCATTCATGTGTACAGTCCAATGATTTTTAGTAATTTCACAGTGTATGCATGTATACAGATATATACTTTCTTAATCCCTATTTAACTTTCTCAGTTCTAGAACATACTGATGCCTACAGCATGATAAACATGGCTAGGAGCCTACTTTTGACAACTTCTAGGTAGCTTTGCCAGCTGAGCTACCTCCCTATCAAATGCCAGTTTGGCTTGTTCCACTTATTTATATAAGTGATATTGTCAGCGGGGGTGAGACCGATGCACTCCAGCATCATTGACTGCCATGAGGAGTTCCCCTTCTCAGGATCTCTACTCAAGTGATCCCAGGTCTTTTGCTTTGTTGTAAAAGATATTTTTTTAGGATAAATGAGAGAGCGAAATAAAGGAAGTTTATTAGGTAGGGGTAAGAGATAGTCCATGCTTTAGGGTAAAAGGATCATAGTAGATATCATGGATGTGCAGTATTGAGTAGCTTTACAATAGCTACATATATGATTTTGTGGCTTTTGGAGTTACACTGCTCAAAAGATATAATTTACAATTCAATTCAAAGTCTAAACAAAACAATGAGCTGGTTTACCTATTCTTTCCATAGTAAAGAATTTCCCCTTGTGTGAGATTGTAAGGTGGCTTTACAAGGTACACTATTAAGGTTTAGGGAAGTGCCAATAATATAAAAACACAGTTCAAAATAGGTTGAAAGAAATTCCATCGTTTATAATTTAAAAGATGAAGTAGAATTGTTTTTGGTATGCCGTCTCTCTAAAGAACTTCTCTTTAGTAAAACCAGATTCTAAGGTGGAGGTGCATTGTACGGGTTTACAGATTAAGAAAGGCATCAGAAGGAAGTTGTCTAGGCATATGTTGACTGCAAACATGGTCTATAATCCTGTTTGTGAGATTCTTAAAGAAGCACAGGATTATAGAGGAGAAAGTAAGGTAAACTCAAAGATCACATACATTTTTACCCTAAGTATAGCTATTTTAATATTTTCATTTGAAATATCTTCAAAGCTGGGCAGGGTGGGGCATGCCTGTAATACCACCAGTTGGGAGGGTGAGGCAACAGGATTGACATTCATTTGAGACTAGCCTTGTCTACTTAGTGAGTTCCAGGCCAGCCTAGGCTACAAAGCAAGACCCTGTCTCAAAATAAATAGATAAATTAATTAGTTTAATTAAATTAAATAAAAAATAAATATCTCCAAAAATAATGTTTCTATGCAGGCTGTCCTCATAGCAGTTTTTGTTTGTTTGTTTTTGTTTTTGTTTTTGTTGTTGTTGTTGTGTTGACGTTCTTGATTCTCAGCTGGTGAGACTTAAACCAGATCCTAGGGTAAAAGCTCTTTCCTTCCCCTGTCCCGTAAATTACCCTATCTTTCTATCTTGCCTCAGTATTTTCCATTGTAATTCAATTTAAAGCTTTGAAAACACATGAAATATCAATATAAAGATTACCCTATTAAGGATAAGTTGCTGGTATATATCAAATATGTATTTTAAGGGTTAGTTGCTAAAAAATTGTTAAATTAGGCTGGATGTCGTGGTGCACAACTGTAATACCGGCAACTTGGGACAGGGAAGCAGGAGGATGATGAGTCTGAAGCCAGAGACAGCCTGCATAAATACTGACCCCTGATTCAACATTAAGAAAAAAAATTTAAAGTGGGCTGGAGGTAAAGCCCACTTTATGTGCAAGGCCCTGGGTTCAACCATTAAGTGAGACCAGAGTTTCTTATCAGTTTCTGGGCACCAGGCTCCTGGGTCCACAAACCCAGTAATAAACATACAAATGGCCAAGGCAATTGAGAGCAAGGAAAGTTTATTGAGAGGATAGACTAAACCTCCAGAAGAACAGAGGGGTTCCAACTGGGTAGCCAAGGTGAGGCTGTTGTCCAGGGGTTTTTATTGTCCCTTTCTTTGGGCTAGACTTTTTGAGCTAGGTTTAGTAGTTTGTTGTTGTTGGGTGGGGGTGGGGGGGACTTATATGTTGGCTCAATAGAGTTAAAGGGAAATTGTTCCTATTCTTTCAGCCTAAGATTCATTAGCTAGGCGACTGCTAACCAGGTCATGGGACTTTTTTTGTAGAAGAATGAGACTTGATCTGGTGATTGTTAACTATGTTACTACCTGTTTCTTTGAAAAACGGGACTTAGCACAATGAAACTCATGTGGTCTGACCACAGCTTAGGTGACCTAATTTGTTGCTTGGTGACTGCCTTGCCTCAGTGGTTCCCTATTTCTAGGCCCCATTTCCCTGAACCTGCCTGAAATTTATTTCCTCAGGTTTTTGTTAGATGCCATCAAGTCAGGTCCAACACAGTAACCCTATGTAAAACAGAACAAAACACTACCTGGCACTGTGCCATGCACACAATCTTTTTTATATTTAAGCCCATTGTTGCAGTCACTGTGTTGATACATCTAGTTGAGTGTATTCCTTCTTTTTGTTGACCCAGCAGTCTCTTAAACATGATGTCCTTCTCCAGGGATTGGTCCCTCCTGACATGTCCAAAACACAGAAGATGCAGTCTGACCATCCTTGCTTCCAAGGAGCATTATGGTTTCTCTTCTTCTAGGACAGATCTGTTAGTTCTTTTGGCAGTCCATGGTATATTCAATATTCACCTCCAGCACCATAATTCAAAAGCATCAATTCTTCTACTGTCTCCTTTATTTATTGTCCAGCTTTCACAAGCATATGATGCAACTGAAAATACCATGGTATGAGTCAGGCACACATTCATCTTCATTGTGACTTGACTTTTCAACTTTTTTTTTTTTTTTTTTGTGGTACTGGGGGTTGGACCCAGGGCCTTGCGCCTGCATGCTCTGCAAGTGCTGGACCACTGAGCTGCACCCCCAGCCCTTTTTTAAGTTTTTGAGACAGGGTCTCGCTAAATTACGCAGACTGCCTCTGGTCTCGAACTTGCCATCCTCCTGCCTCTGCCTCCAGAGCCGCTGGGATTACAGGCATGCGCCACCACGCCCGGCACTTCTCAACATTTTAAAGATGTCTTTTGCAACAGATTTTCCCAATGCAATGTGTCTTTTGATTTCTTTATTGCTGCTTCTGTGGGGGTTGATTGTAGAACCAACACAAGCAGGAGGAGTTGAAGTTGGTGGATACATAACACCTACCTTGAGACTCAGAGAAACAGGAGAGCTTAAATAATGGTTTAAAATTCATACTGAACAGATAGATATAGTAAAAAGTAAGATAAGAGAGAGGGGTAAAGAAATACTGAGCTAGGTCTCTAGCATCAACTGTAGAAAGTTTTTTAAAAAGAGAAGGAATCAGTGTGGTAGGTCAGAGAGAGATCACCATCAGAAACATGGAGCTTTGTCCCAGCAAGAAGAGAAAATTACTACCTTCACAGAACTCAGTGAGCAAGAAACCGACCAATTCCACCAGCATAATGTGGGTTGCATGGACCATGGAGAGAGTTTGGAGAAGTTTGGAATGGGATTCCAAACCAGAGATGCACCTGAGAAACTGCCACAGAGGATCCCTTATCATCCAGCCCACAGAACATGGAGAGCACACAGTGCAGGGAAAATTCTACACAGAAGCTTAGGGCTTGGATCCACCACAGAGCATAACCCTTGCAAACCCCCATCATCCTGCTGACAAGGTGCTGGTAGCACTTTTCAAGGAGAGAATCTAGCGAGTGAGCCCCAGGGATAAGAAGTGCGATCAGTGCCAGCAACACAATCCACCATCTCCCTACTGCAGAAGTCCTGGTTGTGCAGTTTATCATAGGAGTATGGTGTGGTATGAGTTCCGTGCAGGAGCACAGGCTTCAGATCAACTGGGGGTGACACACCATCATTCTGCCCACTGCAGTGTGGGATCAGTGAGTGAGTCCCAAAATCAGGATGCACCAGAGAGGGTGGCATCAAATCCTCAACTCACTGGCATCTGCTGCTACCATTTGGGCTGCACTGTCTGAGGTAAGACCTTGGCAACCTTGGTGTGTGTGAGCTCTGTGGGTGAGCACAAGCCTCAGAATGACTGGAGGTGACACAATGTCACCCTGCTAGTGCAGCACTACTGGTGTACCCCATAGGGCGGGTCACTGAGTGTACCTTGAAACATGGTCCTGCCTGAGAGAGTGGCATGGACATCCTACCATCATCCCTACTAGAGGGATGCTGCACAGAACCCCCTCCCCTAGACCTGCTGACTTTCAGTGAAAGAGCTATAGGGAAAATCCCCTTCCATGTGGTGGAATTGAGAAATCTCAAAATAATTGTGTCATCACTTGTTAGGAAATTTGATAGCAGAGAACAATGAATATTGGACTATAGGCAGAGGCACCAGTAGGGAGGCGGCTGAACAACGACCCAGCATGTCTTCCCCTGACAGCAAGAGGCAAGAAGGAGGTACTGTGTGGTGCCCAGCAAAGACACTCAGCTGAGGAAAGTGTGGCGGGGCCCTCTCAGATGGTCACAGCTGGGAGGAGGCAAAGTAGTCCAAGTGGAGATCCCCAGGACTCTCCAGAGAAGAGGCCAATCGAGGGTCTGTGTGTGAATGGTAGTTTTTTTTTTTTTTTTTCAGGCAAGACAGTAACTGTCCTGTCCCCCCAGTGCCATTGGAACTGTGAGCTGGAGAGAGGGAAACTGAGGGGTGGAGAGTCCAGGGGATAGGGAAGAGTGGCAGGCACTGCTGGTTCCCTGAACATAGGAGAACTTGTTCAGAATTAGGCATATCTGGGGCTGGTAGGACTTATGACATTGAGAAGTAGTGCCAGGGTCTGGGGAGCCTAAGATGCGTGGTTTAGGCTGTGGACTAATTGGGGGCTGGGAACACAGGGGATGGAAAGACACTGAGGGGGCAGTGTTGAATTCAGAGTTTGCAGCAGGAGGTAGGCACTGGGCACTGAGGCTGCAAACTATGGGATGGGGGAGGGAGAGAGAAGCACCAGCAAGTCAACATCCAAACTCAAAGGAGCACCAGGGGGTGAATCTCTTTACACAAAGAGGAGGTGGGACCTAGCACCTAGATGAAGCTATGGGCAAACCTCGGCAGGAAAACACAGGAAACATGAAAAGAAATGCTGGATAGGAAGATCCTATAGACCAAAGCACCTCAACAGATAACATCAGGAAAACCAGATTCCTGGAGCTACTTGAAGGAGAATTGAGAACCTTGCTGATAAATATGCTAAAAGATCTCACAGACACCACTATGAAATCTATTGATTCACCGGACAAAAAGGTATCTCATTTGGAGAAGTTCTCCAGAGAAATTGAAAACCTAAAACAAAATCAAGCAGTGATCCTAGCAATGCAAGGAAAATTAAATCAATTCAGCATTATGGTAAAATCCTCAGTCTCAAGGATCGATTAAGCTGAAACTAGGATCACTGAAACTGAAGAAAAAAATAGAAGATATTATTTACTCACATGCTAAGATAGAGAGAATGATGAAACAATATCAACAGGTATTTTAAGACATTTCGGACAAAATGAGAAAATGAAACCTAAGAATTCAGGGGGTCCTTTAAGGAGCAGAAAACAACATGAGAGGATTAGGAAATTTGTTCAAAGAAATATTAGATGAAAACTTCCCAAACCTAAGGCAAGAGCTGGATATCTACAAAATTTAGTCATTCAGAATGCTAAAACAGAGCAAACCAGAACAGATCCTCCCCATGACACATTATAATTTAAATGCTAAATTAGAGTGCAAAGAAGCTATTCTGAAAGCTGCAAGGGAGAAATGCCAACTCACCTACAAAGGCAAATCCATCAGAATAACAGCCGACTTCTCAACATTAAAGACAAGGATATCTTGGACAGACATCATCCAAGCTCTGAAAAAGAATAACTGCTAGCCAAGATTACATTATCCAGTGAAGTTATTATTTTTTTTTTCAGTACTGGGGGTTGAACCCAGGGCCTCGTGCTTGCATGCTCTGCAAGTGCTGGACCACTGAGCTGCACAACCAGCCCCCCCCCCTTTTTTTTTTACTTTTTTTGAGACAGGGTCTCACTAAGTTACGTGACTGCCTCTGGTCTCGAACTTGCAATCCTCCTGTCTCTGCCTCTGAAGCCGCTGGGATTACAGGCGTGCGCCACTGCGCCCAGCAAGTTATCTTTTAAAATAGTTGATGAGTACAAGGCATTACATGATATTGCCTTGTTCAAATGATTCACAGGCACCAAGCCAGCATTGCAGAGGATCCTCAATGAAACACCACATACAGGGGAGATAAGACAACCCCACATATAAGATCAAAGAAACGAACAATAAACAGGAGAGGAAATTAAGAAAAAAGTATGCTAAATATGAATCCCAAACCAGTAACAAGTACTGAATTGATGCATAATAATAAGTACCTCTCACTAATTACTCTCAATGTAAATGGTATTAACTCACCAATCAAGAGACATAGACTGGCCAATTGGATTAAAAAATATAAACCCTTAATATGTGACATCCAAGAGATTCACCTAACCCATAAAGACTATAAAAGGTTGAAAATTAAAGGTTGGAAAACAATATACGAAGCAGGGGGGAAACAACAACAACAATAACAACAACAAAAAAAGCAGGAGTTGTGATACTAATTTTGGACAGATTAGACTTCAATTCCAAACTAATCAGAAGGGACTAAGAAGGGCACTACATATTATTAAAAGGAACAATCAACCAGGAACCCATAACATTACTTAATATATAGTCTCTAAATGCAGGGTAACCTAGCTTCATAAAATAAACTTTATTGGAAATAAAGGAACACATTGGACCAGACACAGTAATTATGGGAGATTTTAATACCCCACTTTTTCCAATAGATTGTTGTTGTTGTTAGGTGCCACAGGGCTGGTATCCGACTCATAGCGACCCTATGTAAACAGGCGAAACACTATTGTCAGTGCTTCTCTGCTGTTCATAAGGTTTTCAATGGCAGATTGATTTTTGGGGAGTGGGTTACCAGGTCCAT
Organism: Pedetes capensis; assembly: GCA_007922755.1. Taxonomy (NCBI): domain Eukaryota; kingdom Metazoa; phylum Chordata; class Mammalia; order Rodentia; family Pedetidae; genus Pedetes; species Pedetes capensis. The sequence goes on along the minus strand of VMDO01029752.1, from coordinate 4,629 downwards.
CTCCTAAGCCTACAATATCTGGTGTTCCTAGGCAGTCTCCCATCCAAGTACCAACCAGATCCAACCTTGCTTAGCTTCAGAGATCTGATGGGATCAGATGCCACAGGGCTATGGCTGCAGACTTTTTCCAAGAGATAAGTCATCAAAACAAAAAATCAGCAAAGAAATGATAAACTTAAATTGCACCATAGACCAACTGGAACTTACAGATGATTTCAGAATATTCCATCATTTCTGATGAGGAATACGCATTATTCTCAGCACCACATGGGACTTTTTCTAAGATAGACAACATTTTAATCCACAAAATTGGCCTCAACAAATACAAAAAAGTAGAAATCATCCCCTGTACCTTATCAGATCACAATGGAATAAAATTAGAAGCCAAAGACAAGAAAAATTTCAGAAATTTTACAAATTCATGGAGACTCAATAATACACTGTTGAATGATCAGTGAGTTATTGAAGAAATTAAAGCAGAAATTGACTTAATGACACATCTCAAGGCATTAGAAAACCAACAACAAACCAATTCCAAAAGGAGCACTCAGACGGAAATTACCAACATCAAGATAGAGATATCCCAATTGGAATCTAAAAGGCCAGCTCAAAGAATTAATGAGACTAAAAGTTGGCTCTTTGAAAAGATTAATAAAATAGATGCCCTCCCAGCCAGTCTCACCAAAAGAAAGAAAGAATAGGCCAAAATTGAAAAAAATTAGAGACGAGAAAGGAATTATAACCACTGATACCAATGAAATCCAGAAAATTATCAGGAAATACTTTGAGAAATTGTACTCCCCCCAAAATGAAAATACAGAAGAAATATATAAACTTATTAATATATATGGTTTACCAAAATTAAGCCTGAAGGACACAAGCAATCTAAACAGACCCATTACATACATCAAAATAGAAAAGGTAATTAAAAACCCTCCCAACAAAGAAAAGCTTGAGTGCTGATGGGTTCACAGTATAATTCTATCAAACCTTCAAAGAAGAATTAATACCCATTTCCCTCAAACTATTTCAAAAATTAGAAAAGGAAGGGGTACTCCCAAACTCATTCTATGAAACCACCATCACCCTGATACCTAAACTGGGCTAGTACACATCTAAGAAAGAGAAGTATAGGCCAATTTCCCTGATGAACATAGATGCAAAAATTGTCAGCAAAATCCTGAAAAATTGAATTCAGCAACACATAGAAAAGATCATACATCTTGATCAAGTGAGCTTTATTCCACAGGTGCAAGGCTGGTTCAACATATGAAAATCAACCAATGTAATTCAACATATCAAGAGACTTGCAAACAGAACTTGCAAGATCATCTCAAATGATGCTGAGAAGGGCTTTGACAAAGTGTAACATCCTTTCATGATAAAAACCCTAGAGAAGATAGGCATAATAGGGAAATATCTCAACAGCATAAAGACCATTTATGACAGACCTACAGAGAAAAATTGAAACCATTTCTTCTAGGATCAGGAACAAGACAAGGATGCCCATTCTCTCCTATCTTATTCAATATTGTGATTGAAGTCCTAACAAGAGCAATTAGACAAAAGAAAGAAATCAAAGGGCTACAGATAGATAAGGAAGAGGTCAAATGATCCCTATTTGTGGACAACATGATCCTTTACCTAAAGGACCCCAAAAACTCCTCTAGAAAACTTTTAGACCCAATCAACTCCTTCAGCAAAGTAGCAGGTTAGAAAATTAACACTCAAAAATCAGTAGCCTTCTTTTACGCCAACTGTGAGCAGGAAGAGAAGGAAATTAAGGCAACAATCTCTTTCATGATAGACCACAAAAACTTAAATACTTATGAGTCAATGTAACCAAAGAGCCTGAAAATCTCTACAAGGAAAACTTCAAAACATTAAAGAAAGAAATCACAGAGGATACTAGAAGGTGGAAGGACCTCCCTTGCTCATGTGTTGGAAGAATCAATATTGTAAATATGGCTATACTACCAAAAGCAATGTACAGATTTAATGCACTCTCCATTAAAATTCTAATGACAGACTTTGCAGAAATAGAAAATTAATCCAAAAATTCATATGGAAACACAAAAGATCATGGATAGCCAAAACAATCTTAAGCTACAAAACCAGTGTAGGTGGGATCATAATTCCTGGCTTTAAACTATAGTACAGGGCTATAATACCCAAAACAGCTTGGTACTGGCACAAAAATAGGCCTGAAGACCAGTAGAACAGAATTGAAGGTCCAGAGATACACACATGCAACTGTAGCTACCTGATCTTTGACAAAGGGGCCAAGGATGCAAATTGGAGAAAAGATAGCCTCTTGAACTAATGGTGCTGGGAAACTTGGATTTCCATCTGCAGAAAAATGAAAACAGACCTGTACTTCTCAATTTGCACAAGAGACAACTCAAAGTGTATAAAAGACCTCAACATAAAACCAGAAACCTTAAAACTACTAGAAGAAAAGATAGGTAACATGCTTCAACACATAGGCATAGGAAAGCATTTCTTTAATAAGACTCCAATTGCTCAGGAAATTGCACCAAAAATTGACAAATGGGATTACATGAATGTAAAAACCTTCTGTACAGCAAAGGAAATAATCAACAAAGTTAATGAAGAGCCCACTGAATGGGAGAAAATCTTTGCACCCTACACATCCAACAGAGGACTAATTTCTAGAATTTACAAATAATTTCAGAAAGTAAATCCCAAAACAACAAATAACCCAATATACAAGTGGTCAAAGGAAATGAACAAACAGTTCTTAAATGAAGAAGTTCATAATGCTAAGAAGCACACACACAAAAAAAATGCTCACTATCCCTAGCCATTAGGGAAATGCAAATCAAAACAACTCTGAGATTCCACCTAACTCAAGCAAGAATGACCAAGATCAACAAAACAAATAAACAAATGTCGGTGAGAAAGTGGAGAAAAAGGAACCCTCTTACACTGTTGGTGGGACTATAAATTGGTTCAACCATTTTGGAAATCAATATAGAGATACTCCAGAAAACTAAAAATAGAACTGCCATTCAACCTAGCTGTACCACTACTGGGAACACGCAAATGGAGACAAGTAATCATATTACAGAGACACCTGCATGTCCATATTCAATGCAGCACTCTTCACAATAGCAAGGATATGAAACCAACCAAGGTGCCAATCAACAGAAGAATGGATAAAAAATTATGGTACATATACACAACAGAATATGGTTTAGCAATAAAAAATGAAATAACGTCATTTGCAGCAAAATGGATGGAACCAGAGAATATCATCTTAAGCAAATGAACACACACCCCAAAAGAGAAAAACCATATGTTTTCATTCAGATGTGGGAGCTGAATCTTACTTAAAGGAAGAAAAAATCCTATACATAAGTTGATATATAAAAATATAAACTTAGCAAAGAAGGACAATATAAAGAGTAGAAAAAAGGAAGAAAGAACTAGAAAAGGGAAGCAAAGATTGTGGAAGGTGGGATGGGGAGGAGAATCAATATAGAGGGATAAAGGAGGAGAGGATACTCTCAATGTAAACAATGCAACTTCACGAGTAGATGGGGAAAATTGGGGAATATATCCCAAATATGCATATGAATTTTACTACATATTAGGTGAAAGATTCCATAAACCTTGTTAAGTTGATAAAAGTGTAATCAAAAGTGATATAATAGTTGCAAAATGGAAAAAGCCAATGCTATATTACTCTGTATCCCACCAATAAAAGGAGAAAAAAATGAAGAAGGGGTTAGAGGAGCGACCAGTGATGGAGTGCTTGCTAAGCATGTGTGAGGCTTTAGGCTCAACCCCACAATATTAAAGAAAAAATTACAAAGTCAAGCAGTAGCCACTCAAATCCTAATTACAATGATTGGCCAAATCCCCAAATAACATGATGAGAAAGTTATTTTTAAATGGGCTTTACATATTTCTTTCCAATGATTCAACCATAATGGATATGCCAAATTATTTTTAAGGGAAAGAATAATTTATATTGAGAAACATAGATACTGGCTTTTCCATATAACCTTGGGAATATAACCTTCAGCAGTTCCAATGAAGATTGGAGAACAAATTAAGTAGTTCCATTAATGAAACGTTTGTGCACTACATAATGCAAATTTTAAGTTTTCATTTTACGTTATTAAGGATTGAGGACATCAAAACTTCTATGATAAATAATGAATTGATTTTATAATAAAGTAGTTGTAAGCAAAAGCCCTTTTCCTTCTCTTTAGATTTGTGATAAAAATGAAAGACATATGAAAGGCTGAGAAAGAGATAAACAGAGATGCACAGCAACCCTTTCTTTTTGCCAATAACATTACAGTTAATTCCTCCCTCCAATGACATTTCAAATATGGAACATAAACTATGATCCAAGGAAAGGAGCTGGAATCAGTAAAGATTTAATGTGGTAAGAAATTGTTGAAATTTTATAACAAGTATTTACAATTGTAATGACCGTACAGCTTATAGACATGCTTACGATATAATGTAAAATGTCCAATATGAAATTGCATCCATGCTATGATCACAAATATTCTAAAATTATAGATGCATTTGAAGAAAGGCCAAGAAGGAATATAGAAAAAATTTTAAAGCAGCACTGTGATAACCAACCAA
>VMDO01029751.1:0-22229 GCA_007922755.1 Pedetes capensis | reverse complement strand
ACCCGTGGAAGCAGCAGTCAAGAAATCAAAAGACGCATTGCTCTAGGAAAAGCTGTGGCAAAAGATCTCTTTAGAGTATTGAAAAGCAAAGATGTCACATTGAAGACGAAGGTGCGTCTGACTCATGCCATGGTATTTTCAGTGGCATCCTATGGTTGTGAAAGCTGGCCATTGAACAAGAGAGACAGAAAAAGAATTGATGCTTTTGAATTGTGGTGCTGGAGACGTCTATTGAATATACCATGGACTGCCAAAAGAACCAACAAATCTGTCCTAGAAGAAGTACAACCAGAGTGCTCCTTGGAAGCAAGAATGGCCAAACTGCGTCTTACATATTTCGGACATGTAGTCAGGAGAAAACAATCCCTGGAGAAGGACATCATGTTTGGGAGAGTGGCAGGTCAACGCAAAAGAGGAAAACCCTCCACCAGATGGATTGACACAGTGTCTGCAACAATGGGCTTAAACATAAGATCGTTTGCCTGGCGCAGAATTGGCAAGTGTTTCGATCTACTGTACATAGGGTTGCTATGAGTCGGACTCGACTAGACGGCACCTAACAACAACAACAACAATTATGGGTATCTTAAACATATGAGTAATAAAATAATTTAAAGATGAAAAGACAAAATCATAGTAGCCAATGGGTCAACTGAATGAAAAATTTGCTGTTATATCCCCAGCACCACAAGAAAAGGAAGGAAGGAAGGAAAGAAGGAAGGAAGGAAGGAAGGAAGGGAAAAAAAGAAGGAAGAAAGGCAAGCAGGCCCACATAATTTTTTTTTATTTTTCTGAGTTATAACATGTGCCTGCTTATGAGACCTACAATATATAATTTTTTTTTTGTCAGAAGCCAGACTCTGCAACTTAGTGAAACTCTATCTGAAAAATAAAAAATATTTTATTTTTTGCTGAGACAAGGTCTTGCTTTGTAGCCATGGCTGGCCTGGAACTTGCTATGTAGCCTAGGCTGGCCTCAAACTCATAAATCTTCCTGCCTCAATATCTCAGGTGCTGGGACCACAGGCATGGGCCACCACACCCAGCTAATGGGGAGGAAAGGGATCAGCACAAGGGGGGAGGGGAGAAATGAGAGGGTAATGGAGGGGTGAACATGAGCAAAGTACAGTGATATGTATATATGGAAATGTCATAATGAAATCCATTAATTTGTACACTAACTAAAAAATTATCAATAAAAAATAATAAATTTTAAAAGGATCTTGGGTGCAGCTCAGTTTTAGAGTGCTTACCTAGCATACCTGAGGCCCTGGGTTGAACCCCTAGCACTGCCAAAAAACAGAACCACCAAATGATCTACCAATCCCAGTACTTCATAATATCCAAAGAAAATGAATTTAATATATCAAAGAGATATCTGCACTCCCAGGTTAATTGCAGCACTATTCACAATTGCTAAGATAGAGAATCAACCTAAGGGTCCATCAACGGATGAGTTGACAAAGAAAATGTGGTATATATACAGAATGGAATATGATACAACCTTTAAAAAGAAGGAAATTTTGTCATTTATGACAACGTTGAAGACAATATATTAAGTAAAATAAGCTAGATACAGAAAGAGAAATACTAAATAATCTCAATTATATGCAGAATCTAATAAAACAGAACTCATAGAAACAGAGTAAAATGTTGGTTACAAGAGGCTAGAGGTTGGGTGGAGGGGTTGAAGAAATGCTGATCAAAGGATCCAAAATTTCTTCTTTTCTTTCTTTTTTTCTTTATTTATAAACGTTGGTGAGGTACAAAGTATTAAGTCTTTTGCTATATCAGTTATGCAAGTTTTAAATCACTTTTGATTATACATTCAACTTACATATTTTACACAACTGTATAAACTAAAGAAAAAAGTAGGAATTTTAATTAATATGTAACAAAAATCATAGGCAATCATGGATTATATTCTCATTGATTTTTTTCCCTTTCCCCTACTTTTCCCCATGTATTCATATAGTTGTATCATATATTTTGAGATTTTCCTCTTCTCCTTTACCCTTCTACATTATTTCCCCTCACCTTCCACCTTCCTCAACCTCCACTCCTACTTGCTGATCCCCTCCCCATTTTTCTATTCTACTTATATATTCCCACCTTAGATAAATGATTGTTCTTTTTATATACATGTATATATGAATAGGATTTTTCTTCCTTTAAGTTAGATTTAGCTCCCACATATGAGTGATAACATATGGTATTTCTCTTTATGGAAGTGGGTTAGTTTGCTTACAATTATGTTCTCCAGTTCCATCCATTTTGCAGCAAATGACACTGTGTATATATACCACAATTTTTCCATCCATTCCTCTGTTGATGAATATCTTGATTGATTGCATACCCTTTTGATTGTGAAGAATGCTGCATTAAATATGGAAGTGCAAGTGTCCCTGTCTTATGATGACTTATATTCCTTTGAGTATATTCCTATGGCTGGGTCATATGGCAGTTCTATTCTTAGTTTTTGAAGGTACCTCTATATTGATTTCCAAAATGGCTGAACTAATTTACGATCCCAGCAGCGTAAAAGTGCTCCTCTTTCTCCGTATTCTTGCCAGCATTTGTTATTATTTATTTTGTTAATCTTGGCCATTCTTACTGGAGTGAGATGGAATCTTAGTGTTTTGATTTTAATTTCCCTAATGACTATGGCCTGCAGCCATAGCACTGTGGCATCTGATCCTGTCACATCTTGGAAGTTAAACAGGGTCAGACCTGGTTAGTACTTGGATGGGAGACCGCCTGGGAACACCAAGTGCTGTAGGCTTGGGAGAAGGACCCAGCAACCCACTCCCAAAAAACAATCAACCATGGAAAACCCTATGAATATCAGAGAAGCACTGACAATAATGTTTCATCTATTGTACGTAGGGTCGCTATGAGTCTGACACTGACTCCATGGCACCTAACAATGGCTAGGGATATAGAGCATTTTTTCATGTGTTTATTTGGTGTTCATATTTCTTCATCTGAGAACTCTCTGTTCAGTTCCATTATCCACTTATTTATTAGGTTGTTATCTTAGGGTTTAAGTTCTTTGTATATTCTAAACATTAGTCCTTTATCAGATGTATAGAATGCAAAGATTTTTTCCCCATTCTGTGTCCTCTCTCTTTATTCTGCTGTTTCTTTTGCTGTACAGAAGCTTTTCAGTTTCATGTAATCCCATTTGTCAATTCATGGTGCAGTTTCCTGGGCTACTGGAGTCTTGTTAAGGAAATACTTACCTATGCCTATGTGTTAGAGCATATTCCCTATCTCTTCTTCTGGTAGTTTCAAGGTTTCCAATTTTATGTTGAGGTCTCTGATCCATTTTGAGTTGACTCATACAGATTGAGAGATACGATTCTATTTTCAGTCTTCTGTAAATGGGTATCCAATTTTCCTAGCACCATTTGTTGAAGAGGCTATCTTTTCTCTATTGTATGTCCTTTGCCTCTTTGTCAAAAACCAAGTGGCTCCAGTTGCATGGGACCCACAATTTCAGTTAGACAAGAGGAATAAGTTCAAGAGATCAATAATACATAATGGTGACTACAGTTAATAACAGTGTACTGTATACTTAAAAATTACTGAAGCTGCATGGTACATGTCAGTAATCTCAGCAACTCAAGAGGCTGAAGCAGGAGGATTCCAAGAACAAGGCCAGAGGCAGCCTACACAACTTAGCAAGACTCTGTCTCAAAATAAAAAAGGGGCTGAGGGTGCAGCTCAATGATGGAGTATGTCTAGCAAGTGTGGAGCTGGTAGTGTAGCTCAGTGGTACAGCACTTGCCTGGCATGTGAAAGATCCTGGATTCAATCCTCAAAACTAAAAACTAAAAAATAAAATTAAAAATTGCTAACAGATTTTAAGTGTTATCATACACAAGAAAACAGTACATGAGGTAATACATATTAAATACTTTGATTTAGTCATTCTACTATGTGTATATGTACTTTGTGATAAAAAATATGGTGAATATTTAAAATAAAAAAGTTATTACAGTAAAAGACATGTCATTGTTGTTAGGTACTGTCAGATTGGGTCAGACTTACAGGGACCTTATGTATAACAAAATGGACCACTACCTGACATTGTGCCATACACATGATCTTCTTTATGTTTGAGACCATTACTGCAGCCACTGTTTCTTAGTAAAAAACATGTTGCTATTAATACCACTCAAAAATAGTTTTCCTGGCTTCAAACCCACTAAATTCATTGTTCTTGCCACTTTCTGAAGCCATTCTGGAAGTCCTCTTTTTTGAGTGTATTTAGTTGACCTGTCATGGCTACCTTGATGCCCTGAATTGATTCAAAACACTTATCTTTCATGGTGCTTTTGACTTTGGGGAAGAGCCAGAAGTCAGATGAAGCTAGATCCGATGAATAAGGTTGATGAAAATACAACATAACATTTTTATTTGACAGAAATTGTTGTACCATTAGCAATGTGTGACACAGAGTATTGTCATAATGGAGGATGAAACCATTTGCCTACTTCTTGTTTTCTACACACATTATTTTCTAAATGTTCTAATAAGCCCTTATAATGTTCAGCATTCACCAGAGTGTTTCTGGGTACAAACTCAGCTCACACAATTCCATCAATGTCAAATAACACACTGACATCTGATGTTGAATCTTGATTGATGCTTTTTTTTTTCGCACAAGAAGAACTGGGTGATTTCAAATTAGAATTCTGAACCTTCTTCTTAAGATCACAACCACAGCTAAAACTTGCCACACACTGTTACTAAGGTTTTACTTGCTGCTTCTCATATTGAAGATCCTTGTCTTTCTTGGCACTTGGCAGCAGCATTTACTGTTTTTTTTCTTTTTTTTTAATCATACATTGTATCAAAACATTGTGTTGTATACCATAAATATATATAATTTTTATGTATCAGTTTAAAAATTAATTTTAAAAGCCTACTATAATGTGTGAATTGTATTAGAATACTAAGGTTTTTTTGGTTTTATTTTCCTTTGTGTACTGCAGGGTGAAATCCAGGGCCTTGCATATGCCAGGCAAGTGCTCTACCACTGAGCTACACCCCATGTCCCTGAATACTGATTTATTGTTTTTTTAATTTTCCCCTTATTAGTAAATGATAGTGGGGTACAGAGTAATAACAGCATTGGCTTTTTCCATTATGCAACCATTACAGAATACTGATTTTTTAAAAGGTGTTTAAAATTATGACATTTGTAACACAGTTGGAAATATGAATACCAACCAGCTAAGAATACTAAAAAAAATTTTTTTGTATGTATGTATTGTGATAAAGGTATTGTGTTGTTGTTAGGTGCTGTAGAGTCAGGTCTGACTCATAGTGACTCTATGTACAACAGAATGAAACATTACCTGACACCTCACACTGTGCCATACCCAGCACTATGTCAGTGCTTCTCTGCTATTCATAGGGTTTTAAATGGCTGATTTTTGGGAGTGGGTTGCCAGGTTCTTCTCCCAAGTCTACAGTACCTGGTGTTCCTGGGTGGTATCCCATCCAAGGACTAACCAGGCCCAACCCGACTTAGCTTTCAAGATCAGATGGGATGTAGACAATAATATTGTAGTAATGTGATAAAGAAAAAAAAGAGTACTTACCTTCTAGAGATATATACTTCAAGTATTTATGAATCCCACATGATGACTATGATTTTCTTAAAATTATACGGGAAGAGAGGAAGTAAATGGAGTTATAATGAAATAAGATTGGCCACAAATTGTAACAGTTGAAGTTGGTGGATTCATATTTGTGTCTACTTATATAAAAATATTTAATTCCCCCAAATAAATAACTTTTTTAAAAAGAATTAAAAAACAGAAAGTATGAGTAAAACCAAGGATTGAAATAAAATGAGGACACAGGAGTAGCATTTGTCATCTAAGCTGCTCCATCCTCTAACTTCTTTTTGTCATGATTGTTCTGCATTATTTCTACAAAGCAGAATGATCTTCATTTTCCATTTTTAAAGTTGCTTAAATAAAAGCCTATTTATTCAAAATACTGCTTTTATGTTAGAAATGAACACGTACGCTTAATTAGAAGACTATATTTATCTAAGTCTCTGTGTTTATATTTTATCCCCTTTCTACTGGCCAACATCTTTGTGCGTCATGCTGTTTCCTCCAACTTTTGGGTTGTTTTTGTTTGTCTGTTTTGCAGTACTGGAGGGTTTAACCCAGGGCCTTGAGCATGTTAAACAAGTGTTCTACCACTGAGCCGCAGCCCCAGCCCTTTTTTTATTTTTTGAGACAGGGTCTCACTAAGTTATGCAGACTGCCTCTCACCTCCTGAGTCACTGGACTTACAGGTAGCACCTGGCTACCTTTTTGGTTTTCAATTCTGTCTGTAAATTGGGTCACCTGGGGAGCTTTTGTTAAAAAAAAAAAAAGCCAAGATCCAGTCCCTGGACTTTTATATTCAATCATCTGATGTACAATACTTGTATATGAATTATTTAATTGTTCCATGCCTACCTTTCTTGCAGGACTGTTTCATGAAAGCAAAGCCTGTATCCTTAGTGGCAGGTATAGCACCTTGAACACAGGTGTTTAATAATTGTTGAATGACTACTTCTACTTAAGACATATTTTAATTTCATATCAGGAAGTGTTGGAACTATTCTTTTGCAGAAAAACCAAGAGAATATTTAATATCTCTACTGGAACATCTGAGAATTGCTAAAGCAACAGGCGTAGCTTCTCCTTTTTTTATGGACAGCTCTAACATTGTGGCTATGTTTGAAATGATGGACTCCTCAGGCAAAGGCGTCATATCCTTTGTGCAGTATAAAGAAGGTCAGTATCTTCTACAAACTGAGATAATAGTTTATGGCCATTCCATAACTTTCTGTAGTTGAAAATAATTCTCACTTTGTAAATTTTCATTACTTTTCATTCTGACTTTTACAGCCCTAAAAAACCTGGGTCTGTGTACTGCAGATGAAGTTTTAAATGATGATGGATATAAAATAACTTTGGATAAATTCAAGGATGAAGTGTAAGTTTATTTCTTTTACCAATGAATAGTTTAATAACGTGGAATGATTTTGAAATAGTATCAATAGCACTGCAAACAGGTGTCTACCTTTTAACAGAAACATTTCATTCTCTTGAAATTTTTTGCAACCAGAAATTAAGGCCAGGGAAAGCTCCCCTTGTGGAGAGAGGGTGGAATGCTGGAGTTAGAGGAAGTTCCAGAGGCAGCTGCACTCTTTTCTCAATGGGAAACCTTGGCAATTCTCAAAGGATGAGGTGAAAAAGTCCCATCTTTGAAAACTACCAGAAAACCTTTGAGATCAACACAATAGTTGAAAATCTCTGTATAAAATATATGGTAATAGAATTAATCTCAAAGTATTTCCTCAAAATTACTTCTTGTAAAGTAAATGTTTATCAGTAGTATAGGTTACATGCCACCCTGACAACTTTAGATTTGAGATATTACAGCATTGAAAATACTAAATAAACGCTAAATCAGAAAAAGAACCACCAGAATAAAATTTGATAGTTGTAGAAAGCCTCCAGCTAACTTAGCTCAATTTGTTTAAAAGTTTTACTCTCTGAGGATTTATTTATTTATTTATTGTTTTTTATTTTTTTGCGGTACTGGGGGTTGAACCCAGGGTCTTGCACTTGCATGCTTTGTAAGTGCTGGACCACTGAGCTGCACTCTCAACCCTTTTTTTTTTTTTTTTTTGAGACAGGGTCTCACTAAGTTACACACACTGCCTCTGGTCTTGAACTTTCGATCCTCCTGCCTCCACCTCCGGAGCTGCTGGGATTACAGGCATGCGCCACCTTGCCCGGCATTGTTCTCTGAGGATTTATTAATCAACAAACTATTATTTGATAAAGCCCAAGTCCAAGGAAAAGGAAAAGATAGAAGATAAAAGAAAGTTTAAGATTTTTGTCTTATCACCAGTTACAAAAATGTTTAATTACATCCCCTACCACAAGGCAGAGACTGAGGCAGAGAACTCTAGCCTAAAATGTTTTATCCAGAGAGAAAATATTGCCACTGTCACACAAATGGAAGTAGGAAGCTTTTTTCTTGTCTTTTCTTTTTTTCTTTTGGTACTGAGGAGTGAACCTAGGGCCTCACATGTGCTAAGCAAGTGCTCTACCACTGAGCTGCATTCCCAGCCCTTTTTTTATTTTGAGACATGGTCTAAGTCACAGACTGCCTCTGGCCTCAAATTTATAATCCTCTTCTTCAGCCTCCTGAGTCACTGGGGTTACAGGTGTGCATGACAGCACTGGCTAGGAAGCATTTTAAATGGAAGGACATGAAAATGGATATGAAAAACAACCCCAGCTTAATCACCCATCTCCTCATGTGTTTTCGTATAGAAATATAGCAAATTCCCAAACTGGATACAAGAATCTCAATTACTAACATGCATTCTTAAGTGATTTTTAAAAAATTTATTGATGTTCAATTATCTACAACAGTTTCCCTTAATTAGCACAGGAAATTGAAAGGTGGCTATAATTTATCTTTGTTCTTGTATTTTCTTCAACAGATATATTCAGTATTTATATTTGTCAATGGAATTACTCTTAAGTTTTCATAGCTTCTGAGTTTTTTGTTTTTGGTTTTCTTAGGAACAAGAGGACTCGGAAAATATGGTCAGCAATTTAGTGACACTAAATCCAAGATAATAAATGATTCTGTAAAATTTTCATTTGTGCAGTTTCATTAATTCAGAACTTTATCATACAACTTGAAATCCAATTGGCTTCATCTTTGTTTAAAAAAAAAAAACAAACCAATAGCAACAAAATCTTTTTTCTGCAAGACACATTATTTTCCAGTGTTAGGCCAGTTTGTCCTCAAGTTGAGTAGAATCTCAACATCTTGTTGAGCTAGTTTGTAAATTCCAACTTCATTTAATGCTGCTGTGGCAGGAAGTTGCCCGGAAGCTGACTGTAGTACATCTTTCAGGAGTAATGCAGAACCAATGTTCAAATTCAAAACAATACAGGCTTCCTTTACACTGTTTGGGGGGTATGAAGAAAGGAAGGAATGAGGTAAATGAGATCTCCATTATTTATATCATCTACATATACCATCTATATTATAATAATTTCATTTTGAGAAACTAAATAGCTTCTCTACTCTGCTGGTCACATGTTCTCTATAAAATCTATTTATGAATTTATTATTTGGCTCTTTAAATGTGTTGGGACTACATAGGTGCATGGACTTTATAGTTCATTAGATTACTATAAGTAATAGGATCATTGCTCTCAATATGTATCCATTATTTCTCTAAATACAATATTTGATGCTAATAAGCTATTAAATGTAGCTATGACTTTAGGTAGATTGTTGTTGTTGTTGTTAGGTGCCATCAAGTCATGTCTAACTCATACTGACCCTTATAGAGTTTTCAATGGCTGATTGTTTTAGGATTGCCTTGGGAGTGGATTGCCACATCCTTCTCCCATTTTTGCAGTGCTGGCAATTGAACCCGGGACCTCAGAGACTACAGAGCAGCCCTGTTCCAACTGATCTAAATCCCAGCCCTTAGGTAAATTAGGATGTGAGAAAAGAGAAAATTAAGGGATAAAATGAAAGCAACAGAAAGGTAGAATACTAAGATAAATGAAAAACAGAAAGAGTCCTATCTTACTGAAACAAGTAAACATAAGCTTTCATTTTATAAGTTTTAAAGGAGTATTTCAGAATCTCCCAAATCTTTTACATAAAATTTAAATCAACACATTCTGAATATATTTCTACCAATTATTCTTACATACACTTATAATTACACTTAACCAAAATTAATATCAAATGTATAAGAAAACAAATTTTTTTCTGGCCTGGCCTATTATTAGGCACTAAACATATCTGTAATTTCTTATATTTATCTGTAGTGGCAGAGCTACACTTGCTTTCATTTTCTATTTATTCTTTCAGTCATAAATAAATAGCAGCATTAAACCAAATTCTAGGAAATAAAGCCCAACATATAATTTATAGCCAGTTCTGATCAACTTCCTAAGGATATGGGTCACATATATCATTTTGGTCACCCTATTGTGCTCTGAACATACAGTAGATATACAATGAATGTTTTAAATTCTTCCACACATCAATGGAACTTTAAAGCCGTTAAAAGGAGTCAACCTCCTCTAACAACTGGATGCATCAATATTAATTGTTAAATATTAAGCTTACTGTTTAAAATAATTTTCTGGTCTCTTGCAATAGTGAGAAAACAAAGGGAAAAGATTCCGAGTCATGTCAAACTGCAGCTGGGCTGCTCCTCCTTCATTGAAATGATTAGCAAGAATTATCTGAAAGAAAGAATAATTCATGTAACAGTTGCCAGCATACTCATAGCCCCAACATACAGTCTACTTACTTACTTCTTGATAGATGTATATATCCAGCTTCTCTACGAGCATTTGCCAGAAAATTTTAAATAAGGAGAAACAAAGCTGCTGCTCCAACTGAAGTAAACGGTCTCGTAACGTAAGCAATAGCGGGCAAGCTGAACTAGACAGGGACATTACTGCCTGTTCTGACTGAGATGGCAAGGACAACCATCTGGAAAAAAGAAATTAGTTTTTACCATAAAATTTCTCATCACTTTGTACTTTTAATGTTTTAACTTTTTTTTTTTTTTTTTTTTTTTTTTTGCAGTACTTGGGGTACCTGGGGGTTGAACCCATGGCCTCACATATATTTTACAAGTACTCTACCACTGGGCTTCACCTATCACCAATTTTATACTTTTTGAGTCAAGGTCTTGCTGAGGTCAAGGCTACCTCTGGCCTTGAACTCAGAATCCTCCTGCCTCAGCCTTTCGAGTCCCTGGGATTACAGGCATGCACCACTGTGCCCAACCCTTTTACTTTTGCTTTTGAGACAGGATCTCACTAAGTTACACAGGCTGCCTCTCCCCTCAAATTTGCATTCCTCCTGCCTCAGCCTCCCAAGTCACTGGCATTACAGGTGTGCACCCTGAGGCCCAACTTAAACAATTTTAAATTTGGGGAGGTGTGCTATCCTGGCAAATTTTGGATAAGAAAAAATGTACATACCAATAGTAATAGCTCTATCAGGAAATAAATGTATCTATATTTATATTTTAGCTGTCAATTAAATACTCTTTAATAAAGAAGATAAATATTTCAAAATATCTCCAAAATTTCATATATGACAATTACAAAGGTTAAAAATTAAAATGTATTTTTAGCACTTAAGACATCAGCTAATCTTATGTTCTAATTTTCAGCAAAAACAACAGGGGCTAGTAATACTTCCAAACTGATTATAGTATTCTGTGTGGCAGGGATCATGCTAGGACAAATAGATGTTGCCTGCTGTCAAAGAGCTCACATTCTGGTGGATGTAACAGGTATCCTGAGGAAATTATGGTAGTGGAACAAATTGTACAATGCAAACATGCACAGAGTACTTTAGTAGTACCTAAATTTGTAAAATGAGTGATAGGCTAGGCTACTCAACCTCAGATCATATACCACCTTATATTTATAAATAGCTAAGGGCTGAGTTATCATCAGTTTGTTCTGATTAAGAATGTCCAAACAAGAGCTGGGCACAGTAGCACATGCCTATAACTCCAGGAACTTAGGAAGCAGAGGCAAAAAGATCACAGGTTTGAGGCCAGAGGCAGCCTATGTAATTTAGGGAGACCCTGTCTCAAAATAAAACATAAAAACTAGATGTGGGCTGTAGCCCAGTGCTAGAGCACTTGCAAACTATTCGCAAGGCCCTGAGTTCAACTCCCAAGTACAAAAAAAAAAAAAAAAAAAAAAGGAAAGAATGTCTAAAAAAATACATTTTGGAAAGATATCTATCAAAAAACCATTAGAGTTCAGGTCTACCAAGCACAGGGCACTGGGTTCGATCTCTAGCACTGGGGTGGATGGGGACTAAAGTTTGGAGTGCAAATGCCAAACCCTGTTCTATATAGACCCATTAGAAATCTGCGTGTACCATCTTTCAACTTTTTTTTTCCCTGCTGTACTTGGGGGGTTGAACTCAGGGCCTCAGGCCTGCTTTGCGCTCACCACTGAGCTGTACCTCCACCTTATGTTTTTACTTTTTATTTTGAGACAGGGTATTATTAGGTTACACAGGCTTCCTCTGGCCTCGAATGTATAATCCTCCTGCGTCTGCTTCCTGAGTTGCTGGGATTACAGGTATATACCACCACGCCCGGCTCAACTTTTATTAAACTGGTACTGTTGTTGTTGTTGTTAGATCGAGTCTGTGTCCGACTCATAGCGACCCTCATAGGGTTTTCAATGGCAGATTGTTTCGAGATTGCCTTGGGAGTGGATTGTCAGGTCTTTCTCCCATTTTTGTGGTGCTGGGAATCGAGCTCGGGACCTCAGAGACCACAGAGTGGCGCTCTACCAACTGAGCTAAATCCCAGCCCAAACTGGTATTAAGAACTGATTTATATAGAGTACATACCTTTCTTTCTTATACAATTTTGCAGCATCTTTAACTTCTCTAAAAACGTGGTCTACTTGACGGGTCAACATATCATGTTTCAAACGCTCTAAGAGGTTAATCATGTCATCAAACACAGAACTCTCCATAGAAGCTAGTTGTCCCAGCTGCAACTTACTGAGGGAATTATTCTCTGCAAAGACTTCCAGTGCTGCCTGTTGAAGCTGTAGAAAGAACTGAAAGCAAACACATATTAACAAGTTTACTAATATACATCTTTGACATCTTGAAATAGGAGTTATATGCTATATAATCCACTAATTTAAGGTGTAGAGTTCAGTGGTTTTGGTGTATTCAGAACTGCATCTGTCACCATAGTTTTAAGACATTTTTATTATGCCCTGCCACCAAAAATCCCTCACTGTTAGTCCTTACCCCGCAATCTCTCCCTGCTCCCTCCAGCACTAGGCAATCACTAATCCACTTTCTGTCTCTATGAACTTGCCTATCCTGGACATTTAAGTAAATGGAATTATATAATGTGTAGCTCTTTGCAACTGACTTCCTTCACTTAGTATGTTTTCAAGTTTCATCCATGCTTTTTGTTTGTTGTTTTTTGCAGTACTGGAGTTGAACCCAGGGCCTCATGTATGCTAGGCAACCACTCCACCACTTAGCTGCATCCCTAGCCCTTTTTTTCCTTTTTATTTTGAGATAGGGTCTCACTAAGTCACACAGTCTGCCTCTGGCCTCAAACATTTTGATTCATTTTATTTATCTATTTATTTATTTAGCTTTTTGTGACAGGATCTCACTATATAGCCCAAGTTGCCTAGAACTCCCTAAGTAGCCCAGGCTGGCCTCAAACTTACAATCCTCCTGCCTTAGCCTCTTGAGTTCTGGGATGATAGGCATGCACCACCACACCTGGCTAGATTTATTTTAAATATTCCTTCCAAAATAAGAAATTAATTTTTTGATGTAATTATGGTATTGTGATTATCTTTTAAAGTTCTTATCTTTTAGAGATACATATTAAAATATTTACCACAAAATATGATATCTATGATCTGCTTCAAAATAATCAAGTCGGGGAGCATGGAGGAGAAGTTAAAATGAATCAACAGTGTATAAGAAGTTGGGTGACAGGAGCCGGGCGCAGTGGCACATGCCTGTAATCCCAGCGGCTTGGGAGGCGGAGGCAGGAGGATCGCAAGTTCAAGACCAGAGGCATTCTGCTTAACTTAGCGAGACCCTGTCTCAAAAAGTAAAAAAATGGGCTGAGGATGTAGCTCAGTGGTCCAGCACTTGCAAAGCATGCAAGCGCAAGGCCCTAGGTTCAAACCCCAGTAACACACATAAAAAAAAAAGAAGTTGGGTGACAGTCACGTGGGACATTACTTTTTTGAGATGCTGAAGATCAAACCCAGGGCCTATGCATTTCAGGCAAGCATTCTATCACTGAGCTACATCCCAGCCATAAGTAATATTTTAACATTTCAAATAGTTAAAACTTTATAATTTTTCTGTTTTTGATTCTTCATAATCTGTCCTGTTTTAAATACATTCAAGAGGTATCAAATGTTATTTTAACCCCCAGTGGTGGACAATGAATCCAGAGCTTTCCACAGACTATGGAAGTGCTTTGAAACTGATTTATGCCTCCAATCCAAAGTACTAAAGTTAATTGATTTTTACATCATTGTTAAATGATGTTTTTTCTGTGATGGCAATTACCATATATGAGTATTTCCTGAGTATAAAGTTGAAAAAGGAAAAAGGTTCATTCTATAAACAACTATTCACAGAAAGTTTGTTCTTTTTCTATTCATTCACTCATTCATTCATTCATTCATTTAATGGTGCAAGGGATCAAACCCAGAGTCTTGCTCATGCTAGGCAAGTACTCTATGACTAAGCTATATCCCCAGTCCTCTTATGATTAAGTTTATTAAACTATCAGGATTACTTAATGATTAGTGAGATTTGAGAAAAGGGTGTACTTAAACCGCATCTAAGTTTGGCATCATTGTGACGCTGTCTAACATGGTTTTTTCTTTCTTGTAATAGAGTCAACATTTTAAAAGGTTAAAATAGTTCAAACTACTAATATATTACTTACTATAAAAGCACATTAACTTACAACATTGTCAGCCCAATCTGCTAGTACTGTTGAGATGTAGTTCACAGCATTAAGAATTGCACAGTATCGAAAGCCAAGAGATGCTCTAGTCTCCTCTTTCATCACCTGCGTTAATCGTATCCTAAAATCATCCACTAAGTCCTTCTGTAACTCCAAGAACTGTAGCTTTCGGGAAGCTGTGGGGAGATTTTTATATCTGTCTGTAGAGAAAGTTAATGAGACATATGAAGGTTTATGATACCATCCGTGATATAAAGTTTTCCCTACTGACTTACTTTGCTATATTTGTTAAACATAAATTCGCCTTTCATGTATGTGTCTACTTCTAAATTCTCTAAGGACACGGATTTTACAAGTCCATATACCTGTTAAGATTCGTTTAACAGTACACTTAAATCTGTGTGTTCCGCTGTATATAATACGTCATGCCTCTATTTTTCAAAAAGGCATTGAGAAAACAGTATTTTAAAAATGATTCAGCCAGGCATCATGGTGCTCACCTATAAATCCAGTGACTCAGAAAGCTGAAACAAGAGGATGAGGAGTTTGAGGCAAGAGGCAGCCTGTGCAACTTCGTGATACCCTGTCTCAAAATAAAAAAATATTAAAACAGGGCTGAGGGTATGGCTCAGTGGTGGAGCACCTGCCTAGCAGGTGTGAGGCCTTGGGTTCAAACCTCTAGTACTTGGAGAAAAAAAAAAAAGACTTGGTTTGTTCAATAATGGCATTTTTTTAGAAAAGTAGAATAAACTCAGATAAATAAGATACATACTTAAGAATTCACAGGTGACATGATAAGATGTGTAAAATGTTCTTTAAAATACTCCAGGGGAAAAAAGTCAGGAAGAAAAATATATGACAGAAAATAGATAATTATTTTGAACCTTGGTAATAGGTAAATGAAGGTCCGTTACATTATCCTACTTTGAAAATTTTCTAATAAAACATTATTAAAAGACATGAATTTTTCTTAATTTTTCTGTTTCAGTGTTTTTCGTATTTTTTGTATAGTTAAGAATATGGAATTATTTACTAATTAGGCTGGAATGATACTTCTTCAGGTTATCACAAGCCCAAGAAATGGATTGCCGGAAGAGGATGGAGAGGCAAAAAGGACCAAGGATGGTGGCAGTGAGGGCCCACTGACACCTGGGGTACAAGGTCAGTGTATCCCTTGTAGGATACATTACAGTGTGTGTACCCTACCCTGCAGTGGGGCAATGTGGATGCTGCACACCAACCAGGACCAGAGACTGCAAGGTTGCCCTTTGGCTAGAAAAACCTGCACAATGAAAACAATTCCTATTGTTACAATCCTTAAAATTACTTTATTATTTTACTGTCTGCTGCGCTCCTTGGTAAATCAAGGTCTAGAAAATAATATTTAAAATTTAGGTTTGAACCAGATGCAGTGGCTCACATCTGTAATTCCAGTAACTTGGAGGGCAGAGACAAGAGGATCCAAGTTTGAGGCCAGAGGAAGCCTATGTAACTTAGTGAGACCCTGTCTCAAAGTAAAAGATAATAAAAGGGACTGGAGGTGCAGCTCAGTGGTATAGGATTTGCAAAGCATGCACAAGTTCCTGGGTTCAACACCCCAGTATCATAAAAAAATACATTAATCAATTAAATTAAATTTAAGTTTGAACTTTGCATAGTGGTACACATCTGTAGTATCAGCTACTTGGAAGCCTGAGGCAGGAGGATTTCTTGAGCCCAGGAGTTCAAGTCCAGCATGGGCAACAGAGTCAGACTCCACATCTCTCTAAAAATAAAAATAAATAAATAAAAACAATAAATGAAATAAAATTTAGGCCAATCACCATTTACTGAAGACAATGAATGGCAGGTTAGGGAGGTAGCTCAGTGGTATAACACTTATCTAGCATATGCAAAGCCCTGAGTTTGATCCCCAGCACTGCAGAAGTAAAAATCAAAACAAAACAAAGACAAACAAACAGACAAACAAAATGAATTGCAAGAGTCCCAGTAATAAAATTAAGTTCTTATTTGTTTTTATGGAAAAATTCAGGAATTTTTTTCCTCATGTATACCAATGTTTAGTTCCTAACTTAAATTATTAAAACTCCAAAAGTTAAAATACTATGCTAGATTTTTGCTAAAATAAAAACTGAACTTGAAGATATTACAGTAGCTGGGAGCGGTGGCTCATGTCTATAATCCCAGTGGTCAGGAGGCAGAGGCAGAGGTAGGATTGCAAGTTGGAGACCAGAGGCAGTCTGCGTAACTTAGCGAGACCCTGACTCAAAAAGTAAAAAAATGGGCGAAGGGTGCAGCTCAGTGGTCTAGCACTTGCAGAGCATACAAGCGCGAGGCCTTAGGTTCAACTCTCAGTACCACCAATAAAAAAAAAAAAAAAGATGTTACAGTAACTACTGTATAATCTTAATTTTTTGAACTACTACAAAGAGTACCATGTGAAAACTCATTACTTTTAGAACAAAGTCATATCTTACAAAGACTTATACTTACCTGTTATAACCAAGAGTAGAGTCATGAATGTTTCTGCACAGTCTGGAACTTTCAGTTCATCTACATCAGTGATATCCTTATATTGGGATACCCAGGCAGCTTCTGATGAAAGCATTGAGTCCATTTTTTGAAGAGCAACTGATATGAAGAAAAAGGATTATGTCAATTAGTCATTCCTAATTTTCCAGTTCAAAATTTTTTTAGGAATACTGACTTTTCTATACTAAATAAGCCCACCACCTCCCACTAGTTAAAATGCTCTATTTTAGGATTAAATAAGATACCTTCTTAGTCCTCCCCACAAATCTTCAAAACATTTATGCTAACTAGACAAAATAGTTATGCTGACTACATCCAAAGAGATTCTACCAAAAGCAGAAATACTATATGATAAAACCTATAAAGCAGTTATATACTCTACTGGCTTCACTATTCCACTCTAGAAAAATCTAGAGTGTAATTCCAGGGAAAACTGAAGTTCCATGGGAAGAAAAGAAAGTAAGATTATCTCTGAAGGCAACTTGGTAGACTCTGACTAGGAAAAATTTAGTTGGCTGTAGTTCCTACCCAGAACTGGAGGAGAAAAACACCAAAAATTTATATACAGAAAAACAGGTATCTCTTCCTACCCTATAGCCACATGAGCACTTACATTTTCTCTCCACAGTCAACCATCTCTGAAAACAGGTTTCTTCCGATAGAATATGCATACAACTAGCAAAAGTGCCAGGATAGCCGTGAACACTATGTAGCTCCCTTTCAAACAAGAGCACCTCATCCACCAAATGACAGAAGAGATTGTCATCATAAAGCAGACAAGGAATATCGGAAGCTAACTTCTCAAGAACGAGCATTATAAGGCCCCGAGAAAATTCAAGCTAAAAGAAATGCACAAACATGAATTACATAAATAACAAGGTATTCAAGTACATGTACAACTCTAAAACTGAAATGCTTAGGACTGAGCTCTTACCCTTGCATTTACTGCAGAGCCTACTTTGTCTAATATTGGCTGAATCTTCTCATCCAGAAATTGAGTATGATTTCCAATCCACATAAGCACCTGAGCCAAGTACCATTCAGGCTAAGAAGGGAGATAAAATAGTTTGAGTTCTTATTATTCCATCCAGAAAATTATAATTAAATGCCTTTAATTATAAACACAAAACACAAAAATTATTTGAAAATTCCTAGATGCAAGAGAAAAATTTCTACTCTGAACTTTAAATGCATGAAAGCCTTAATAATCAAATGTTTCCCAATATACTCACAACAAATTCCAATGATGTGAGTTAAGTCAATAAACTTATATATTTCAAATGACATAATGGACTGGGGCTGGAGATATAGCTCAGTAGTAGAGCACGTGCCTAGCATGTACATGACCTTGCGTTTGACCCCCAGCACTATCAAAAAAAGAAAAAGAAAAAAGAAAAAGAAAGAAATTATATATTTTTTTTCTTTTTTTAAAACCCAGCAATTTAGCCAAGTACTGTAGTGCAAAACTGTAATACCAACAACATGATGGGCAGGAGGATTGTGAGTTCAAGGCCAGAGACAGCCTATGCAACTTAGCGAGATCCTGTCTCAAAATAAAAAATGAAAAAGAGGCTGAAGGTACAGCTCAGTGGTGGTAGAGCATTTACCTAGCTTGAGTGAAAGCCTGGGTTCAATCCTCAAGTATTAAATAAAAATAAAAATTAAAATTAAAATTAAATAAAACCTAGCAATTTTGTCTAGCATGTACAAGCCTCTGGATTCCAGCACCAAAAAACAAAAACAAAACAAAACAACAAAAACAACAAAAAGCAAGCACTTCAGTAATGTGTAAAATGATGAGTATTACAAAGAATTGATAGCTTTTATTTTTTTGAAATAGCATTCCCAAACAATTTTTGAACAATTTTTCAAAAGGTAAATTAAGAAAAATATTTGGCTAGTCTGCATTACAAAATACATCCATGCCTTAAAAGAGGAATAATTATAGAAAAGAAATGTAGGCATGTAGCATTTTAAATTGTCCTTATAGATAATTCTGTAAGTTTTCCAAGTTTTGCGGGACAAGAATTCAAAAACATTTTCTGAATGGTAAACCTATATTGTGTGCTAGATGTTGATAATACAAATAAATAAGAGCAGTCTCTAATCTCAAAGGCTGCACAGTTTAGGTTTGATAACAGAGTACTAGATCCATTGGGACCACACTTTAAAAAGCCATCAACTCAATTTTTTTCTATCAGTTACTTGCACTCTACAACTTTATGTGTATTGCTTTGTCTCACCAATTAGTACTAAGTGGTTCTACTTTTCATTCCACCAACACCCCAACCAAAAAAGGGAGACCCAGAAAGGACAAACAGAAATTCATTGCTCTTCTGCTCCTTCCTATGCAAACCTAATTACATATCCCTTGACTCCTTTAAAATTATATAAAGCCTGTAAGTTCATTTATATAACACACACAATGTATAGGGTGATCTGGCACTTAATAACATTTAATTCAAAACACTTACTGAACCCCAAGTGCATGCACTGCATTAGCTGTAGCAAAACCTGAGGATACACAAAATAGAAGCCACCTCCTAGTAATTTTCAAGATCATAATTTGAGTTGTTTTTCAGACAAATTAAAGAAGAATCTCAACAATATGCCCAACATACACTGGTATGGTCTCTCAATTAATATTGAGATAATTTGCTCAAAAAATTAAAATTGGTGATAATTCAAAATTATTCATATCATTTATTCCCATAATATCTCTTACATGTAGCTATAAATCATTTTAGCATTAGCATCTCTATTCAAAAGTGAATGCTCTACAATTCACTTGTATTTTTCATATGTTTATAAATCTGAAGGAGCAATTTGCAGTGAAACACATGTGGATACAGTTGTAAAAACTGCCACAGCAAATACGAATGTACACTCAAAGGCAAATTTGAGAAACTGGTTACATGATATGCCAAGTAAGCTGATTCCTACAATGTAAGTCCCCAATTATATCTATAAAGGACAGTGACAAACAGGAATTTAACTCTTAAAGGAAAAACAGAAATGTGAATAGAGGCAAATTTTAACTTAAACAGGTAAAAATATAGAAAGCTTTAAATTTGCTATTTATAAAAACTAAGGACAAGCAGGGCATAGTGGTGCATGCCTGTAATCCCAGCGCTCCGGAGGTGGAGTCAGGGAATCTCAAATTCAAGGCCAGCCAGGGCTACACATTGAGACTTTGTCTCAAACAAAACAAAACAAAAACAAAAACATAAAAACAAAGATAAGAGTTGGCAAACCACACCTTGCTTATAACATTTGTCTGCCTGTTGCCTCTGAAGTGATACCTGAACCTCTTCTGAAGGGGAGTCAGCATAATCTGGATGGGCAGAATGACAGAAGGGGATGCAGGAAGAGAGTATTTTTCTGGGAGCTGTTTTGGCTCAGTAAGTAATGCATCTCTGACATAGTCAAGTCAAGGAAAAAGAATCAAAAGCATATGTATACATACACACACGTACATATACCAGAAGTGTCAATAAATGTATACACATTTTAAGAGATATTATCTATGTATTACCTTTTGAAGTTGAATTGAATTACAGTAGCAATGAGTAGGATGATGTTCTGGATTATAGTTCTACTCTCACATCAGAACAAACGTTTGATGCATTCTTTTTTTTTTTAATGGTATTGGGGGTTGAACCCAAGGCCTCGCACTTGCATGCTTTGCAAGTGCTGGACCACTGAGCTGCACCCCCAGCCCATTTTTTTGCTTTTTGAGACAGGGACTTGCTAAATTACGCAAACTGTCTGGTCTCGAACTTGCGATCCTTCTACCTCTGCCTCCCGAGCTGCTGGAATTACAGGTGTGCGTCACCATATCCAGCTTACATTTGATGCATTCTTAAGTTAGCAAAATGGAAAGTTTTTGTCCCAACGTGTGTATATATTTTTTGTCACCCTCTTTATATACACACACAATAAATTTTTCCAACAAATGTATCAATACTAAGCAAAAATTATAATACAAATAATCATGTAATCTAAGAATCTATGCATTCAATAAAAAGTACAAACATATTATAAGTAATTAATAAATCTTTCCTAACATAATGAACAGTAGTAGTAAGAAAATAAATTCAAGTAATCATCTGGTTAAATTAAAACTTTAATACTAAGATTTCCTCTTAATTATACGTTGCTCTATTATCTCAACAGACTTATATATAATGCCACCTTGAGTCAATGACGTATCTCAGAACTCTTCTGTGCAGCTCTCCCACCTATATGCAATTCACTCTGCAAGAAAACAACCCACTACTCCAACGGACATTTATATATCAAGTTCAACCCAAAATTCCCATTTGGCTTTTCAGCCACATTCAAAATGTTTTACTCTCTAGTCACAAATCTATTCTACAAAGAAGAAATTTTCATAAGTTTTCCACTCCTGCAAAGATACGAGGTTTGTAGCTTCAGCAACTGACAAAACAGAGTCTCTAGGTTACTGAACATCTCAGGGCCACTGGCAGGTCGGCCTACGCCAAGAGTTTGAGATTGTGGGGGTGCAATGAATGGCCAATGAAGCTGGGCTAAAATTTCCTCAAAATCCCTGTAACAGAAAAGAAACACACATACTCAAGTACAATGTCATTAAATGATCACTAAGTATCCATCTAGAAGCAATCACCATGAAATACAGGCAAATTCCCTACCCTGTAAGCTTGTCTTTGAGAATTTTATGCCAGAATTTAACCGTGGCTCTCATAAAACCAAGAAGATGAGTACAGGATGAGTCCTGAAGTTTGATGTCAAGTTCCGTCATATCCACCAGGGTAGAGGCTGCCTCTGGCACATTATTGGTCATCAGATATTGTTGAATGTTATCACTGTGAAACAAAGTAAAGCGAACTTTAATGACAGTTTCTTCATGATAATTTTTTTTTTGGTACTGGCATTGAACCCAGGGCCTCGAACTTGCATGTTCTGCAAGTGCTAGACCCCTGAGCTGCACTCCCAGCCCATTTCCTCACTTTTTGAGACAGGGTCTTTCTAAGTTACGCAGACTGCCTCTGGTCTCCAACTTGCAATCCCCCTGCCTCTGCCTCCCGAGTCACTGGGATTACAGGCGTGCGCCACTGTGCCTGGA
>VMDO01029750.1:0-22254 GCA_007922755.1 Pedetes capensis | reverse complement strand
TTTGATTAACACCAAATTCTCAGAAGGTAACATTTAAGGGGAAAACAGGCAGGGTTATCAGACTAGAAATTCTTGTAAAAAAGATCAGTTCCTGTTTTACTTCAACCATCTATCTTTGTAGTTGGTAATGTTTTCATACCTTTACAAGATTTTATAAATGAATCTCTTTTGATATCCCTTCAAAAGATGCTTAATAAAGTCGTGGATCCAACAGTTTTTTTCACTGACTCTTCATGGTAACCAGGAGTGGTTTGCAGAGAATAGGAAAATTGCTTCCCTTCAAACTTTCTCAGTAGGGATGAATGCTAAAAATTCAATTTCTTTATAAATGTGTTTCATTTGAACACCAGTCCCTCCCTTGTTCTATACTTGCTTTCCATACACATGAGCCAAGGCTGATGTTACAAAGACCAGCAAACCACAGACAGAACAGAGAGACATTAGGTTGCGGGAAGCCTATTATATTGGAAAGAAGCTGAATTCAGAATCTGAAACCTGAGATTGAATTTCTACCTTCATTTTGTGATTGGATCCTTGGGAAAATTACCTAAGTGCTACAAGTATAATGTTGTTGTTAGGTGCCGTTGAGTCAGTATCTGACTCATAGTGACCCTCTGTACAACAGGGGAAACACTATTGTCAGTGCTTCTCTGCTGTTCATAGGGTTTTCAATGGCAGATTGATTTTTGGGAAGGGGTTGCCAGGTCCTTCTCCCAAGCCTACAGCTTCTGGTGTTCTCAGGCGGTCTCCCATCCAGGTACTAACCAGGCCCGACCCTGCTTAGCTTCTGAGATCTGACGGGATCGGATGCTCTCAATTCTATCTGTAAAATGGAGATTAATAAAATCATCCCTTTTTGTGTCAAAGATGTATGTATGTTTGTGTGTGTGTAAAATTCAATAAAGGTCATTATCATCACCATTGTTCACATATTTGAGTACTTCTTGTGAATCAAAAATAAATGCAATGTATACGGTATGTAGTAGAGATCCACTAGTAATCATGAACCCCTTGTAACATGTAATATCTACATTTTGTGAACAAGGAAACAGAATGTCAGGGAAGTTAATAGATTTGCCCAAGGTTACAAGTCAATAAATGGTACAGTCAAGATTAAAATCAATGAAAATACTGGTTTGTGCAGTTAACCACAATAATATTTCCCATGATCATGGAAATATATAAACTTAGGAAATCATAAAACATTAGGCAAATACACATGGATTGCTATTTGAAATTTAATTAGGAGCTTAGAATGAGAAAAATTGCTTAGTAATGTGATTGCTATTTAGCAAGAGCTTGATAAATGGTGCTTAGAATTCCAGTGTCACTTCTGATTTTCATCATATATCAAAACCTCACAAGAAAGGAGACCACTTTGTCGATCTCAGTCCTATAAAGTTAAGAGACAGGTATACAGGACTGATTTCTAATCTCTTCTGTATTACCCTTTTCTTGTAACCACATGAAAACTTTATTAATTTATGCCCTGAATTGATGGCTAACTTCTTTTAAGTCCCTAATTCATTTCATAAACATTTATTGAATAGGTATTATGACTTAATTCACCAAGTAATATATTCATCAAAATCTGTAAAATCTCTGCACAAGAAGTCAGAGTAAGCTGAAGCCATTATGAAGTTATAAACTGAGAATCTTGTGTGAGTGCAAAGGAAGTCAGGAACCTTAGGGAAAGCATCAGACAGCTCTAAAGAGAGATGTTAAGAATATTGCAGATTATGAACTCATACATGCAAAAGTAGGAGCAACAAAAATAAGAGGGTATATTTGAGCCAAGGCTATATTTTATGGGCTTTGATTCAAGGCCCACAGATATATGTCAGAGAGTCTGGGAAGTTAACTACCTGGAAGTGTGTGTTGGGATATATAGCTACCTTTCCTGAGGATACTGGGCTAAAGAAAGTCAGGAAGTTTAGGCTACAAAAATCAAAAAGCTAGTGTCATCATCTATTTACTTTAAGCACTCTTATAAATCCCATCAAGGGAAAACTTGATGTGAACCTGGAATAGGCATAACCACAAAGGGCCAGTTGAATCTGCTGGCATTTTGAAATGTCAGCACTGGCTCTAATGTGTACTCTTCTATTCTCCACCTGGACCATGGTTGACAGGCATTACTTTCACCTCCTCAGTGTGTGAAGACTATTTTCAGAATGGACACAGTAAAGGTCCTTTTGCTGATTATAAAAGAGCCAGTATTTAAAGTCAGAGATGAATCCTTCTCTTGGTTGGTGGTATAGGTGGAAAAAGTGCATATCATTTTAACCTAACCTTTCATTACAGTGAAGGTTTGGCCAAATCTCATATGGACATGGCTAAAATTGCAGGGAAGGTTTAAAAACTTCAGACCAAGGCTATGATTGTGGGCCTCTGTAGTTGGAAATTCTGAAGCTTAAGGCTGGAACACAAGATAATCTTGTCTGATAGTTTGTAACAGCACATTCTTGCTCTAGCATGATGGCACAAGCTCATCAGGGCTAATAGGAGTCATAACTCTTATTGGCCTATAAGCAAATAGAATCAGAATGTCCAGGCTTAGAAGATGTATCAAGGGAGAGAGAGCTAACTTTGTCCTTACTTCTTCTTCACAATCTTAAAAGTGTTCTACATTTTGAGGAAAGTCAGTGCTTCAGAAGAAGGGAAGAAGAAAAGAGAGTGCTCCAACCACTGTGAGTTGAGTATTATACAGAAACATTCCCATGGAAGGTCCCATTTCATCCTATACTTTGGTGATGTATCTTATTTCCCATTTAAAAATGAGATTATATGAGTCTCTGAAAGGCTAAGGTACTTTCCCCTGCCCACATGGTTAGTAGGTATCAGAATAGGCCTCCAAATCCAACATACTGTATGACATACTGAACTGATATGGGGCTTCAGATACACTTCCATATCTTCTTAGCGCTTCACTGTTTAACTGTGGATAATTCCATTCAGGAAGGCATTGAGTAGCATTTATGTGGAAAGTATCATGCCAAATGATAGTTTGTACAGTATTGTGGACTGAAGGTTGTAGTCTCCAAAAATTCATATGTTGAAATATTAATCTCAATGTGATGGTATAAGAAGGTGAAATTTTGGGGTAGTAACTAAATCATGAGGATCATTAGGGCAGCAGTCCCCTCTGGGATGGGATTGATGCTCTAATATAATAGATCCCAGAGCGTTCCCTCACCTTTTCTGCTATGTGTGGACACAGTGAGGAGAGACTGCACTGAACCAGGAAGTAGGCCCTTATCAGGTACTAAGCCTTGATCACATACCTTGATCTTAGACTTCCCATGTTCCAGAACTGTGACAAAGAATTAAATGCTTGTTGTTTAAGCTGCCAAGCTTATGGCATTTTTATGATGGTAGTCTAAATGGACTAAGTCAAATGGGGACTAGTTTTTGTCCCTGATAGTTTATTTTTTGAACATATGAAACACCTTCTCTGCTCCAGGTACTGAACTAGGTTCCCAAAGTACAATAGCGAACAAGACAGCTGAAACTGCAGGAATGGTTTACAGGCCAATGAAACTCACTCACTTTGAAAATGGCTATTCTAAGCCTCTGGCTGGTAACATGTACCCTTTCAATTTTGGTTGAAGTTAGGGATTTTTACTCACCTGTGTAGACTTTTTCATTTTCGGTCACACACATGTAAAACATTTGTAATAAGATAAAAATTGGAGAGAAGAAATAAAATTTAATAATCCAGAATATAGGCTTGTTCCTTTGATCAAATATATTTCAAAATCTGGACAGCCATCTGAATAACAACTACTCAAGAATAATACTTGAGAGGACATTTTCAGTAAGAAGGCACTATTGAGGCTGGATGCTTGGCTCACTGTTGGTGTGGGGGAAAAAGCTACATTTAAAAGGAAGTGGGCCACTGCTTATATAGCCACTTGCCTATACAGAAGCAAATAAAATTGTGACTCCTCTACAAAAAGAAAGAGAAAGAAAGAGATAGAATGAAAGAAAGAAAAAAACAAAGCACTATCCACTCTAATGTTTAAGGTGTATTTTTTTTTCCTATGCAGAAAATGTATCATAGAGTGGTAGTCAGTCTTAGTCTTTGATAATGAAATAGTTTTTTACACCGTTTCTGCTAGAAGGTTTCTGAAAATATCACTGAGAAAATAGGTTTAGGGCAATAAGGGGTTAACCCCAAATCAACTTAATAATATTTAAAAAACATCAAATAATGCCATCAGTGGCATAGAAACAACATATAATGTATTATATGTTTACAGAGCGAGGTTCAATGTAAGAGTGGATAAGATAGCTCTACATAAATAGGCAGCATGTTTATTTAATAAACATGTACATTTGGTGTCTCTTTTATGAAACCATACTCTATATTTTCCATCCAGGTGCTATATTTAACTGAGTAGAGAAATTAATATGGGTAAGAACCCAATATCTTTAGAGTAAATGTGTTCTGGGAAATCTGTCTAAGATAAAGATTGAGATGCAGTTTACAGGTTACATTCAAAGACTGATGATAAATTTCCTAGGGTTGTCTGCCTGCTATAAACAATCATGGAAATTGTTTTCTTACAGAGTCATTAGAAGAAAACTATAGAAGATGAGAGTGTTGACAGGCAAAAGGAAAAAGAAACATTCTGGTGTGGTGGAAATGTCCTATGTCTTGACAGGGCTGGAAGGTACGAATATGCACATGTTTGTAAAACATGATTGGACTATGCATTAAATTCTGTACATTTCAATCTAGGCTGGGATTTAGCTCACTTGGTAGGGTGCCGCTCTGCAGTCTGTGAGGTCCTGAGTTCGATTCCCAGCACTGCAAAAAATGGGAGAAGGACACGGCAACCCACTCCCAAGGCAATCCCGAAGCAATCTGCCATTGAAAACCCTATGAGGGTCGCTATGAGTCGGACACAACTCGACGGGACCTAACAACAACAACAACAACAACAACAACAACAACATTTCAATCTATGCAAAGAGAAATACCTCAATAGAAATAAAAGTAAAATTTAAAAAATAGAAACTCTAGTAAAAGGAAAGAATACTTGCTCAATTCTTGGGACCCTTGTTTACACCTTATTTAAACCCTCTGTTTCATGCTCTGTGGAGAGGTCTCAAAACAATTGAATACCAATTTGTTCCCTATTCCAAACAGTGGCCTGATGTCTTATACCATAATTGAATTTTACTGTTGAGATGGTAGAATAATGGACTTGTGTGCACATGTAATACATAGTCACATGAACAAGTATGTGCATATCAGCATCAAAACTATTCAATTTCATGTGGCCTAGTCCCCTTTTAATCCCTGATTCTCCAGCTATAAGAAGGAAATAGTAATGTTCTATTTTACTCAGAAAGACCTGTGGTTTGATTCAGTGAGACCACGAATTTGAAAGAACTTCAAAAACATTAGATATGATGATCTGTGTTTAAATTACTTTTTTATGACTGAAAGAGATGTATTAGGGAAAGATGTAAGTAGGGAGAGACACACCCCTGGATTATTCATTCGCTTCTTCCCCTCCAAATTCCTGGGGTTTATATTTCTCAGCTAATTCCTGACACATATAATGCCTCTCCTGGGTGCTGCTTCTTTCTTCAGCATCAGCCAGAAGCAGGTGCTTTATTGTTTCCTCTGTTCCTATTTACTGAGAGCCCAGACTGTGCTATTTTTTGTGTAGGTGCTCAAGACACGGATTTCATTTTTTAATGTGTCAGTGATGTAGTGTCAATCCTGGGGGAGCTAGGCTGAAGGCCAACCCTGGTGGGGAGAGCTTTCCTTTGACCCTGCGTCTCTGCTGCCCCAAGTCTGTGCCTCCACACTCAGCAAGATGGATGAGCTCCTTACCTATGGGTGTTGAGAGCATTTCTAAGGCTTTCTTCCTCCATGTCTGATCTTGGTCTGCTAAAAGGGATGAAACAGATGTTTTCAAGCAAATAGAGCACAGGGAATCTTGCTCCAGGGATTCAGAAACGTTTGAGTTGCAGAGATGGGACATTTAAATTGGAAGATCTTTTCTGGTGACTACTTTGTCTCCATGAAGTTTTTCTGTACGGGATATGCTTTCTGCCTTTACAACTTCCACAAGTGTTGTAGGTGGCTGCTTGGAAATTTAGTGAACCTACTTTTTGAAGATTACTAGAAAAGGGGGAAGAGTTGACAATATTGACAGGAAGTCCATATGGAGCAACAGCAGAGGTGCTTTTGTTTATTTATTTGCATTTTGTATTACAATCTTGGCAGAGGAAGAGGAAGCAGAAGTCTCTGTGTGTGGCGAGGAGGCCTATGGGCTCTCTACCCACCATAGCTGAACTTCCCAGCGGCTGAGCTCAGAACACAGCCCTGGTTTTCTCAAACATGTATAGCTACTTATCAGTTATGCATCACTTTTTCCATATCCAGGATCCATACTCCCTAGGAGATGTGGAGCAACCATGGCAAATAATTCAAATATTCTAGGCATGAAAACAGAACTATACGACATTTGAGTGGAAGAAAGAAACAGAAACAAATGGGTCTTGCTCCATATCATGTCCACAAAACAAATCTACAAGGTTATTCTAGAAACCACAGGGGAGTAAGATACTGAATACTTTGAAGAAGTAGTAGTAAGTGAAAATTAATTGCACAGAGGCCATTATTCCTAATTGAGGATGCATAAAATATCATTAGTGCTATGTATATTGAGTGTTCTGTCATTACTGTTTTATTTTTCTAAACATATAAATAAAAGCTTCCACAGATGTTGTTTCCTATATCCTTCCCAGTAAGGTTTTATTTTTCATAATATCTTAAGTTCTTGAAGTATAAGCCATCTTTCCATGGCATTCTTCAGAAACTAAATCCATGTGGCTAGAATGTAAGGATTGTGCTATATTATAAAACTATGTTACTATTGTTTTGTTTTTGTTTTGTGGGAAAAAGCAAGAATTATATAAACCGGTGAATATGAAAGGAATGATACTTTACAAACTCGTTGGGCCTCAGTTTCCTTATGTTTGACATCTGTGTATATGAGGGAAGGTGAAGGACTTAGTAGATGTTATAGCTTCTTCTGCCTGTAGCTGCACCACTGTGGCATCCGATTCAGTCAGATCTCAGAAGCTAAGCAATATCAGGCCTGGTTAGTACTTGGATGGGAGACTGCCTGAGAACACCAGGTGCTGTAGGCTTGGGAGACAGATGCGGAAACCCACTCCCTAAAAGCAATCAGCCATCGAAACCCTATGAATAGCAGAGAAGCATTGACAATAGTGTTTCTTTTTTTTTTACATAGTGTCACTATGAGTCGGACACCCACCCAATGGCACCTCACAACAACAACAAAGAAACTTCTACTCTAACTTCTCAGTCTAGTCACATTATTCACAGCTGTCAGCACAAGGAGGCAAGTTCAGAGACAAGATTTCCAGTTCTATTTTACTAAGATCAAATTTACATGTAGAAAGTATAGAATTATTTGAAAAAATAGTAGAAAAATAGAAAAATATCAATTTTTCATGTCACTCCATTTAGTTTAGGCTGATTTAGCTCAGTTGGTAGAGTACTGTTCTTCAGTATCTGAGGTCCTGAGTTCGATTCCCAGCACTGCAAAAATGGGAGAAGGATGTGACAAGCCACTCCCAAGGCAATCCTGAAACAAGCAGCCATTGAAAACCCTATGAGGGTTGCTATGAGGTGGATACCGACTTGATGGCACCTAACAACACAACAACAACCATTTAGTTTCTTTCTTTTTACTTTTTAAAAAATGTTTCCCTTAGCTGGGCGCAGTGGCACACACTTGTAATCCCAGCGGCTCAGGAGGCGGAAGCAGGAGGATATCAAGTTCGAGACCATAGGCAGTCTGCATAATTTAGCGAGACCCTGTCTCAAAAATTTAAAAAGTGGGCTTGGGGACAGCTTAGTGGTACAGCACTTGCAAAGCATGCAAGCACAAGGCCCTGGGCTCACCGCCCTGGTACTGCAAAAAAAAAAAGTTTCCCTTTATTAGTAAATGATGATGGAGTGTAGAATAATACAGCATTGGCTTTTTCCATTATGCATCCTTTACATCACTTCTGGCAACACTTTCATCAACCCACAAAGTTTATGGAGACATACGGCTAATATGTAGTAAACTCAAATGCTTATTTGGGTTATATTCCTCTATTTTTCCAATATACTCAGGAAGCTGTGCTGTTTACATTGAGATCATCCTCTCCCCATTCATCCCTCCACATTGACCATCCTCCCCATCCCATCTGCCCCAATCATTGCTTCCCTCTGCTAGTTCCCTCCCTAAAAATTTTTTTTTCTGTGGTATTAGATGACTGACCCCTGGGCCAAGTGCATACTTTGTAAGCACGTAAACAGGAGGTTGTACCTCCAGCCCCTTTTCTACTTTTTATTTTGAGTCAGGGTCTTGCTAAGTTACATAGGCTGCCTCTGCCCTCAAATTTGCAATTCTCCTGCCTCAGCCTCCTGAGACCCTGGGATTACAGGTATGTGCCACCACACCCAGCTTTATTTAGTTTCTTTCAATGAAACCAAACAGACCTGAATTTCTTAGCAAGGTAGTCCAGTCTTCCATGATATCCCTCTAAATTTCTTTTCTAAGCCTTCTCTGACCATACCTCCTACAGGAGACAACTGACTTACCTGTCTTGGTCACACACTGGAGACCCTCCCTGTTCCCTTATGTACTCATTCATCGTTTTCTCTCATCAGGAGGACCCCATTCCTTTCTGCCTACAGACGTGTATTTTCCTTCACAGTCCAAGCTCAAATGGCCACTCTCTTCAAACATTCTCATTAAAACCAGTCTCCCTTCTGATAAAATGAAAGTTAAAATGGCTGTACAGTGGTCAAAACGAGAGGAAAAATCCTTTCCTGAGCCTTAGAGATGTGCTGACAGGTGTCAGACTGCCATATGGACATCATGTTGGGACCTAAAGGAACAACTTTTTGGATCTAAAAATACCTTGCAAGATTTGAGAAATAGCAGAGGGGCCAGTTAGCCTCCTGACCTAGACCTTCCAGTACTCTGATAAAATTTACCTTCACTCCAATTTGTGTTAAGTTTCTACTTGCTGAAATCACTTCAGTCCTGCTTATTTTCCCTAAAGAATGCTAAGCTGCATATACCCACCTCAGACGAAAGCCCAAGTCTGCCTCCCTTCAGCAGAGCACTCTCGGTCAAACTGAATCTATATTTTCTGATTTGTAAATCAATTCTACACCCAAATAAAACTTTGCTTTTATGTTAATATCATTTATGATTTCTTGCTTTATAATTCTTTCTTATTCTTTAAGCATCTTAGAAGCATAGCCTACTAATATCAGAAGACTTATTTTGTTTTTTTAAAGATATTAAAGCTAAAATATCATATATATAATTTTCTTCCCTTTAGACTAAGAGCTCCTTGATGGCGAATATTAGACCTTGTTTCTGCTTATACTTCACTCAAGCATTTAGCAAAATATTTTTATAATGCCCTGAAATTATAACTAGAGCAAGGTCAGGGATTTGGGGTTCCAATATTAGGTCATTTATCAACTAATTATATGGCCAGAGATATATTATTTAAACTCTATTAACCTCAATTATCTTGTGTAATATGGGGATAAAAATATTCACTGCACATGGAGGATCAAATGCTAAAGAGCTTTTAAAAGTCTAAAATACTATATTATACCAACAATGAGTTATTAATGTTCTTATAATTTCATAATCATAATAGTTACTCAATGACTATTAAATATGTCATAAACAATGAAAAAGAAAAAATAAGTAGATAATAAATGTCATGTTTGAATTCAGTTATAAAAGAACAAAGTCACTATATACATTTATTTCCTCTCTCTCCCAAAACTATTAATATAAAATTAAAGGAATGTTTTAGGAGTTTGAAAAGTTATATTACAAAGAGAATAAAGAGGAGACAAGATCAGACAAGGGATTTCTACAGACATTTTAAAATTTAGAAGGCGATGAGGGAGTAATAACTGGAACAGCAGAGCAGAAAATCATAATAACCTCTAGACCTAGAAAAGGATGTACCGAGAAGAAATAAGAACATCTCTAGGACCCCAGAAAAGTGTCAGTGCAGAAAAGGATGAGGATAACGGGGTTGCTTAAAATCTTTGTACAGCACAGTTATCCTATATATTTCCTCTGTCCGTGGTACACCTGTGGTCAAGGATTATTTCCTCATTTTTTTCACTTTCTCCCTGCAGCCATCACACCCTGGCACCCTATCTCTCCTGATCTTGGAAGCTAAACTGGGAAGGCTGGGTTAGTCCTTGGATGGGAGACCACCCAAGAATACCAGGTGGTGCAGGCTAGGGAGAAGGACCTGCCAATCCACTCCCAAAACAATCTGCCATTGAAAACACCATGAATAGCAGAGAAGCACTGACAATAGTGCCAGGCATGGCACAGTGCCAGGGAGTGTTTTGTTCTGTTGTGCATAGGGTCACTATGAGTTGGACCTGACCAGACAGCACCTAACAACAACAACATCCAGGTTTATATTGTAGGGAATTAACCCTTGAAAGCTCTGGACTTGTATACACTAAGCACAAGAGAGGAGGGAAGCGAAGTGTAGGGTCAAAAACATGGGAAGAAGAAGCAAAAGTCTCTGTTTAAAATAATGGTACAATCTTCCTTCTCTTCTCTGCTCCTAACCTCAAGGAATAATATGTCTAATTCCAATGCTAGAAGCAGGAGAACTACTCTCTGGGAAAAGTAAAGCAAAAAGCCCAGAAATAAAACTCACAGATGACATATGGAAGTTCGACAATAAGGGCGGGGTGGGAATGTTTAAAAATGAATAAAAACATACTAAAAAGCAAAGCAAACCAAACAAAAGCAACAACAATAACAAATACTCAAACCTGTTAACTATGTCATTTCCCTAAAGTGAAACCCAGGCGTCACGTCCAAGTCTTCCCTACTTCCTTTTGGCCCTCAGGAGAATCTCCAATCTGCTCTTCAATGTCTATCTCACATTTAAATGAAAATTAGCATCTAATGAAGGAATGCTTCAGTTTGGGGAGAAAGAAAGAAATGGGGAGAGGGAGAATGGGACCCAAAGGAAACAGAAGCTGGAGAAAATTTAAAAAAAACTATAATTAACATGCTCAAAGAGATAAAAGATGAGATTGAATTCTTGAAGTAAGTGCAGGGTATCATGAAAAAGTTATAACTAGAGGAAAAGAAAAAAGGTTTAGAAAATTAAAATTATGATTGCTTCAATTAGAAAACATTACATTTAAAGATAAGACTCCAAAACTTCTACCCAAAGTTCAACTAGAAAGCAAATTTGAAAAGTTAGCCTGGAAAATAAGGAAATAAAATCATTTGAACCATGCACCATGGTGCGTGGTTATAATGCCAGCAACATGGAAGGCAGGAGGATTTCACATTCAGGGCCAGAGGGACCCTGTGCAATGTAGCACCACCCCCTTCTCGAAATTAAAATAGATACATACATTCATAAGAGGCCAGGGGTGCAATTCAGTTGTACAGTCAGCATGAGACAGTAGGTTCAACCCCAGGTAGAGGAAAAAAGAAAAAAAAAAAAAAAAAAAAAGAGGAGAGAGAGATAATTTGAGGAGATCTAATATCCAACAAACATATGTTTAACTGAGATTAGAAGTTTGTTTCCCTGAACTTCATCAGACACAGAAATAAATACTTGCAGGTCAGCTGACTAATCCAACTGTAAATGGCCTCACTGTAACTTCGTATTCCTCCCTACAAAAGTATAAGGCAGGAATATCCTGCCAAAACCCTCTGACCCTGGGATCTGGGGTGCTTTTCCTATTGCTATAAGCATATATCAAATACATTCCCTTATTTATGATTTTCTTTGTGAATGGAGGTAAGAAGCAAAAAGTGTCTAAACTGAATAAATCAAGAAATGGTAATTTACAAGCAATTTATTCAGGCACATTGAGATAAATACTAGTGAAAACTAACAAGTAACCAGTTAATATATGTGCCAATCCAAAAGCTGGGGCAGACGTGCGGCAAGGTATAATTTTTTTCTTACATTTTTCATCTTCTCAGTACTACTTAGCCTCTTAAATCACATTCATGTGGCAATTTTATGATAATAAAAATGAATTCAGAAAAATTAAAATAAAAGTATTCCATATTTGAGAAGTAAA
This sequence comes from Pedetes capensis, assembly GCA_007922755.1. Lineage (NCBI taxonomy): Eukaryota > Metazoa > Chordata > Mammalia > Rodentia > Pedetidae > Pedetes > Pedetes capensis. The sequence continues at coordinate 10,094 of VMDO01029750.1, read as the reverse complement.
AAATATATTGCTATAAAATGTAGCCATTAAGCTAGGGTTTCTTTCAGCCTGTTCACATTCCATGAGCCATGCATTATGTGCACAGAAGTAAGGAATGGATCGGTCATTGAGCATTTTCAGGTTTAAATAAATCGTCCAAATACATCTTCCACAATTGGAACCTCTGTGAAGAGGGAAGTTGGTAGATGTTATTGGATTGAAAAACCTGAAATTTGTATTGTTCATCCTGGGTACATGCCAGAACAGTTTCTCTCTTTTTCATTATTTATTTTGAATTTTAGAAAATCTGAAGAAAATTAAATGCTCAAAAATAAGAATGCTGCCATAAATCAAAATAAATCGATGGCCTGGAAGTGGTCCAGGAAAACGCTTGGCTATACTTAGACCTAGCAGAGAAGAATGGTGAAGACAACTGCCATTTCCTGAGCACTCATTATGTACTGGCCTTACACACACAACTCACACTGTCCCCACAACAGCTTTGTTAGACAAATTGCCCCCGTCTGTTTAAAGGTGAAGAAACACAGCCCCAGAGAGGTTAACAACCTGCCTGAGCTCACTCAACAGCAAGTGGAGAATTGGCATTGGCTCCCACATGGCTCTGACACAGGGCCCAAAGTGCTCTCAGCCTTCCAGTTATGTCTCCCAAGACGATGTTGCTCCACCCCATCATCGTCTCATCCTGTACTCCCTCACCAGGGTTCAGTGGGGACAGTGGTGTGCCTCAACTGGGCTGATGTGCCAAAACGTTGACATTTTCAGCTCTCGAGAACACTAGGGAGGTGGAGCCCTGTCCTTTTGCCCGTGTTCACAAATGCCATCATTATCCGCACATGATGATGTGAAGAGGCAACAGTAACTCAGACTCCTGCACTTCAATTTTCAAGATATTTCCACTTCAAGTTTTCAGAATCACTGTGAAAAGGCACTTTGCTGGGCATGTATATCATTCTATTGAAACTTGTTATTGTTGTTAGGTGCCCTCAAGTTGTTCCAACTCATATGAAACGCTCCCTGACTCTGTGCCAGGCACATAGTCTTTTTTATATTTAGGCTCATTGTTGCAGACACTGTGTCAATCCATCTAATTGAAATATAAAATTTTAATTCAAAGGAGGCCACATATATTAACCATTTTGACATCCTCAATCTTCAGTGAAATGGGTTCATATGAGTCAGACTAGGGAGGAAAGGCTTCCTTTATCAGTTGGTCCTCAGCCATCCTGGGGAGCAGGAGAGCAGGGCTAATATGGCTCGGGTCTGTCCCAACATGGCTGGGCCTAGATGGTATCACAGTCTATAGCTACTGGTCTGTCTTTTCTCTTCAACAAGGAGCTCCACTAGAGGAAGCACCAAGTCTTATTTATCTTTATGTGTCATAGCACTAAAACAGTGTATGGTATGTAGCAGGCGTGCAATATTGGTTAAATGAATGAATGGGTAAATCAAAATTGTGTCCCCAGGATACTAATGCAAGCTTTATCTCCCCAAGTTGCTAGTCACCTGATGGCATATAAGTCACTTATATTGGTAAATGGAGATGAAAGATACATCTTAGGTAATCATGAGGATTATGTGAAATTGTAATAACAATGATACAATAATAATAGTGGCTAATACTTGTATCTAACACGTGCCAGGCAAACTTACAAGCATTTTGCAAGTATTCACACATTTAAGATGTTTATATGAATACATTCACGTAAATTGTCTGTATAGGTAGCCCATGATTAGCACTCCATTTCGTCTGTATTTCCTACTGCATTAGAACTCAGCCCAGGGTATATTGGGCTTCAGTTTCTGCGACTCCTTTAAAAGCAAATGGAAAGGTACAGATGACAGACCAAGACCAGGAATTAGAGGTCTCATCCTGCCATTTGTGAAAATGACACCGGGGGGTAGAGGACGTGATGGGAGAATCACATATCTTTTAATGGGTTGGCTGTGTCTGCCTTAAGAAAGAGAAAATTAGTATTCTCCTAATAGACAGAATGTCACAGAAAAGTTCAACCTTCTTCATAATACTGTAATTAGTATTTCATATACTATAATTTTAGTCTTGAAGAGATAAGCATTTTCTGAAGGAATTTCAATATCTATATTGCCAGTGCTAGCAAAAAAAGCAATTTAAAATGACACATTTTAATACATAATAGCTGCCCCAACCTTTTGATGTAGCGGTGTGAATATCAAATTCTTTGGGAGAGAATGAGGTTTGAGGTGCCTTCCAGGGGTTAATGCCTTTATAAGGAGCACAACACATGTTGCTGAATGGAGGAAACCTTAGCCTCCTGGGTCTTCTGCTGATCAGACTGGTGAGAAAGTTCCCTTAAGCTAATTTGTCAGAATTCAAGCAGTCTCAAAACCAGGGTGTGCTGGGTCCCTGGTGACATCGCTTGTAGGGAAGCAGGAAGAAGAGCCTTAATGATTGTGAGTTGCCTACCTTGTGCTACGTGTCATGCCTTATGACCACTGTGTCATTAATTCCCATTTGATAGATGAGAAAATCAATGCTCAAAAGAGTGAACTCAAAACTGCCTATGTAAGATCAGTAGGTACTTAAGCCAAATCTATCAAATTAGAAAAATCCATCCTCTAAATATTGCAATAGGCTCCCTCTGTGAAACGTTTGTCAAAGAACTCCTTGCTTAGTATTCTGATCTCCCAACTACCTTCACTAAGGGTAAATCACTGTAAGAAAAAAATAGTGGACACTGAAATTTTATAACTTATTTAACTACAACTGACAAAATACATGCTCCCCCAAAATATCCTAGCCAATAAGACAGCTAAAGGTTGAAATAAAAAAAAATGTTATCAATGTTCTTTCCTTGGGCCATTGGATTAAGACTGCCTGTAGTGACCATAGCAGAAATGGTTGGTGATTAAAAATGCTCATTATCATCCTTAACACATATCTTTTCTGAAAAGAAAAACATAATGACACAGCTTCGGTATTGTGTTATCTTTCTATAGGTTGTTATTTCAATAGTTAACTTTGATCATTTTCTGAATAGCTATCAAGATGTACAGATGAAAGCATCTACTGGAAGCTACAGGTTGGGGGTAATTAGACTATATTTCTTTCATGAAGATGGTGACCAGTGCTAATGATCACGATGACTTCAGGGATGGTACAAACACCACTGTTATTATCACTGCCCCTATGTGGAGGAAGAAGAGAAATGAGAAGAAAAGGAGAGGTGAAAGGAGAATGAATTAGGAAGAAAAACAAGCTTGTTTATCAGTTATCTACTACATATTATTCCTTTATGTATCCTAGCCTATAACATAGTTGCGGGCAAATAATTGATCCTCCATAAAGAATTGCTGAATGGATGGAAGAATTTAAGGGTGGATATGCTGTTAGAAATTAAGAACTGCCCACATGAATTTTTCTGCCAGAGCTGTCAAAACAAAATACCAGAGACTGAGTGGCATAAGAAACAAAATTTATTTTTTCACAGCTCTGGAGGCTGCAAGTCTATGGTCAAAATGCTGGCAGGGTGGCTTTCTCCTAAGGCCACTCTCTTTGGCTTTCAGATGGCCACCTTCTCCTCCTGTGCTTACATGACCTTTTTTTCTTGTGTGCATACATTCCTGTTATTTCTTTTTCTTGTGAATACACTAGTCCCATTGGGTTAGGATCTCACCATTACGTCTCATTTAACTTCATTTGCCTCTTTAAATATTCTGTCTCCAAATACAATAACATTGGGGGCTGTGGTTTCAACATAGGAATTTTGGGAGGCTATAATTCAATATATAATAATATATAATTCAATTCCAGTTTGAATGCTATCTTTACCATGGAATATTTCCTGGTTATTCTAGTTAGAATTATTTTCTCCATCTTTTGGGGTCCCATAGCCCATTACATATATCTATGCTAGAACTAATCAGTCAGCTTTATTTATTAATTTTTTGGACATAATGGAAACCTTCTAGTTGGTTTCTTCTATTTCCCTTTGGTCTTAGTCTCTCTCATTCTGCATACCCTTCAAGTTATCTAATGAAAATGCTCATGAGATCATATTATCTCTCCATTTTTAACTCATCAATGAGTTTGTGAGTATAAGTACACGCCTCAGGATGAATATAAATTCTCTGCATGAGCTGGAACCCTGTAAATGCACTGAATTTCATCTTCTAAATCTCTCAACATATATCACCCTCTGACCACTTACTACTACAAGAATCTCTGGTGTAGTGGATGTTTGAGCTGTAACCATGTTGTCCTTGCTGCCTGCAGAGACCTGGTCTTCCTACCTGGCTGTAGTGACCCATGGCCACACACATATACAAACTTTTCAACCTCACCAAGGTTAAAAACACTCAAGATCCTCCTTTTTTCCCCTTTGTTATTTAAAATGATTGTTTTACTTTAAAGTATGCCTTAAATGGGAATTGTAACAACAGATGTTTAAGAATAATTATGCACTTTCAAACACCTGCAGAACACTTCCCATTGATGACAGTCAGGAATAGTTCTGGCAGGACCAATATTATAAGATAATACCTACAGACTTTGGGGAAAAACCCCTAAAGGCACATGAGAACAACCAAAATATTTTGGAAATGAGAGAAGGGAATATTTTATTTGTGAGTCATCTTTTCTGTTTTTCTGTTTTGTTTTGTTTTTTGTTTTTGTTTTTGGTCTAAGGTTATTTTGATGACAATGGTACAAAAAGTAGAGGATAAAATCCAAGAAAGACAAAAGCCCATGAGGGAGAATGCTAAGTTCTACACAGACACTTATCCCCATTCTCCACTGACCCTTGGGCTGTGCAGGCACAGGGAGGATGCAAGCATCCCAAATAAATAAAAGGAGCAAATAGAGATCTCAGTTGATGCAGCCCAGAGGAAAGACAAGGTTTGAAGCTCAAGTTCAGTTGAGTTAATTGTTGGTCAATGAAACAAACAAACAAAATGCCTCAACTAAGTATATTCAAAGAAAAATAACAGAATCCAGAATCTGTACAATATATGAACTACAATGTTTAAGTCATAATACAGGGATGGGGAGAAACTTAAGAAACAATATCCTAAAAACAATGACCACTATATCCTCTTCAAAAGACAGGTGAAAATAAAGACATGTCAGATAAATAAAAACTGACAGAATTTGCCACCAGCAAGCAGAAAAGACCTGTAGGGCAAAGTACATTTGGGCCTGGGAATAAGGTCAATTCATGCTGTTGGCCTCGTTTTGAGGGAATTGTGGCCCTTCACAAATCAATGAAGTCATGTAACATTGGGAGACATGGACAAGTATGTGAGATCAATTTCACTTGCTATGAGACCTGGAAAGCAAAGCCTGAGTCTTGTAAGCCAGCCTGGCCTCATGTACCTGTCACACACTTCACTGCTGAACCTTCTCCACACAGCTCTACCTCATGAGCGTGTGGAGGTCTGCATGCTTCCCTAGATGGAGCCATGTGCACAGCCCGGACGGGGAAGAGCCTGAGCATGGCCACTGAAGCCACTGCTGCAGTTGTCCACAGCTCAGTGCAACACTTCAGAAGTCCCTTTCTTAATCACCTCATTAGTTTATGGACTATGACAGGTTTTATCATTGGCTTATCATTTATCACTTTCTAAAAACTGCACAGGACTTTTACTCTAAAATTAGACTCTTATTTTCCCCACAATATTTCTCCATTTGCTCTCACAACAAACCTGATCAAAAGCCTTTAATAAGATGAAGGCCATATGGATTAAAAGGGATAAAGTGCAAAATGAGACATGCAGCCAGCTACAACCTCATTAGGTAGACACAGGGGCAGGGTCTAAAAATGGAATTTTAAGTTTGATTATATTAAGGATTTTTCTAAGATAAATAAAAAGTATATCCTGTTCTAAGGTAAACTTTTAAGTTATTTAAGATAATTACCTTAAATACAAAAAAAAAGAGAGAAAAAAACAAGCTATTCTAATAAGATAATCATTTTTGTCTTGCTTTATTTTGTTTTGGGGCCTGGTACATAACTGTATAATATATTGTTTAAAAAACTCAACATTAATATGTTGTTCAAATGAGTAATTCCACTTCATTTTGGCAGCAACAATACTTTTGAGTATCGATAATATTAGAGTTGATACTGCCATGGAAAAATATTTATTTTTTTTAACTAATAAGAATTTAGAGGTACTTACTAAGTTTTCCTCTGCCAGGGCTGGGGTTTAGCTCAGTTGGTAGAGCGCTGCTCTATATTCTCTGAGGCCCTAGGTTTGATCTCCAGCACTACAAAAATGGGAGAAGGACATGGCAATCCACTGCCAAAGCAATCCTGAAAACAATCAGCCATTGAAAACCCCGTGACTAGCAGAGAGGTGATATAGTGCCAGGCATGGCATAGTGTCGGGAGTATATCATTCTGTTGTACATAGGATTAATATGAGTCAGATCTGGCTCGATGTCACCAAACAATGAGAAGTTTTCCTCTTTTACTTCTCATTTTTCATGGCTATATCTGCTACCATTTAGCTTCCTGTTAGTGTTATATGTGAGTATGAAAAGTCACTGTCTAGGAGTTAGAGAAGGCAGAAAACGTTTAGAAAATGTTGCACTGTCAGTGGCCCAAAGATAGGCTACACTGAATGCCTACATCTCTTCTTATTTGCCTAGCATGAAAGGATCAAGTCTCAGTCGAACTATTAGATATACTTTTTACTCTCCAGATTGTGTGGGCTGAATTTTTTCACTATGAATGTGCTGAAATTTAAAATACCAATTCTACACATTCTTAAAGAAATGGAAATGTGTCACTCTTTTACTAAAATTATACTTTTTTAAAGGGGTTCATTCTGTTCCTCATGCAAAGATACATTCTGAGGGGTGGCGTGGCTGAATTTTGCCTCCCATGTTCTCCCTCAGTGGCTGCCGCAGGGGTCATCAAGAAACCAGCTTCCAGAGTGCAGCCAGTCTGGAACGAGAGGCTGGCTGCCTGCCAGGGAGTGGCATGCAGGCCTACATTCTGGCCCTGGGGATCATACCAAGGTTTATTTTTCACATTGTGGATCAGTTTTAGATCTGCAGATCTAAGAATTTAGCAGGGAGAACACTGGCAAGTTTCAGATATTTTACTAGGGATTCCTTCAAATTCTAGCAAGGGAGAAATGATGGTGATCCATTGGGGGTAAAGATAACATTGTCTGGACTTCAGGGAGCTGGAAAGCCTGGCCTTATCTTCCGCCAGTGCACCCCTGGCTGGTGTCCCTAAAAGGATGGAAGTACTCCACACTGTCCAAAACACCCGAGGGACTTGGATATAACATCATTGTCTTTTCCATTTTAAAGCCTTCTGCTGCTCTCTTGACCGATGTTCCCTTCTACATAGCCAAGAGGAAGGGGAGAAGAGAGCACAGCAGTGGGGGAGAAGTGAGAGGAGGAGAAAGAAGAGCAGGAATGGTGAAAGAGCAGGAGGGATGTCATGGGCTGGCACGTCCCCTGGGGACTGCATAGAGGTACAGATAGAGCTGAATCTCTGAGAGTTCTCCTCACGATCATGAGCTATGTGTTGTCAATGACCAAGAGGAGAGAAAAGGTGGCAAATCCACAGTGAGCTGGAAAAGGAGGGATGCAGGAGTCTAAAGTCTGCCCAAAGACAGCTACTTCATAAATTAACATTTAATCCTCACCATCACACTCTAAAATAGTTATTACGTCTATTTAACTGATGAGAAAAATAAAGTTCAGTGAACCAAAGAATTTCCCTGAAGATGTCATAATTAACAAGTGGGATAGTCAGGATTCAAACTCCTATTTATTCAATGTAAAATCCTGAAATCTTTACGAGCATTAATGTAATTATTTGGTACTCTGTTTTATTTTATTTTTCAGATATTTGAGACAGGGCCTCCTTAGGTAGCCTAGGCTGGACTGGAACTCACTATGTGGTCCAAGCTGGCCTCAAACTTGTGATCTTCCTGACTGAGCCTCCTGAGTGCTGGGACTATAGGTATTATAACTCCATGCCTGACTTGGTACTACATATTTTGAAGTTTTTTTTAATCCTTGAAGTTTATTTTAATAATATTATTTGTAAAATCTCTAAAGCATCTATAGTATTCAGACAACTTGAGATGCAAACTTAGAAGTTATGGTCCAAAGTATGATTCCATTGCAGAGTTATCACTAAGTGGATTTAGAGGGAAAGGCCAACAATGGATCTTCCTCAGGAAAGAAAGACACTCATAAAACTATTAAAAGACCTGAGTTCCTTGTTGCCTTCCTTCTCAGTTACTCTCTGGGCTCATTTTACCTGCCCTAAAAATCAGTATTTTATCTTCCCCTCTCGCTCTTTCTCCTCCTTTCCTTTTTCTTTAGCTTTTTTACTCAGTGAGACTGCATTGGATAAAGACAGACAGAACAGATTAACTACTTTTTTATGCTGAGGAGATGTATAAATATTCATACCCATGTTTTACATTACCCAGAGGGTGTCCAAAATGTATACACATTTTAAGAGATGTTATCTATGTATTACTCTTCAAAGTTTAATTGAATTAAAATGGTAAGCACTTTGAGCACCTCATGTAATTGCAAAAGTCCAACATGACTTGTATTCATCTTTTGTTATCAGTATATATTAAGTATTACAACTTTAATGCTTAAAGTGTGTATACATTTTGGTTCCCTCTGTACATGAACATTCTATTGAAGTAATTTAAATAATAGGGAATATCATGATTTTATTAAAGTTTGGCCCATTACCTTCTTGTTTTCCCCTTTCTGTCTTCTCCTACTGGCTATGAGGAAGGAAAGGACATTGGCCTGGCCTGTTAACCTGTTATGTCTGAGATGTCTTGGTGATAACATGTGTCCCATTCCAGTGGCTCTTATGTATTCGTCTTACTCTTTATAAGATACATTTCCTATGCCATTATACCTCCAGTTTGCAAAAAGACTACTTAAGGAAAGACTATTACTTGTTTTCTTCTCCATTCAAAAATCAATCATGATGACTTTCCTCAATTAAAAAATAAAAAAAAAAACTGGGCAAAGAACATATTTACATTTTATTGAGTATTAAGTATTTGCTCGAAATCAGTATAGTGCTGGTGAGGCAGGAGCCCACGTCTAGGTGTATAAGTAAACAGAGTTCCTTTGACACATTAAGTTTATTCCATAAACAAGGGGCTCTAGGGAGTAATTAAGTTGGAATCTTAGCCAAACTCATGTAAATGTTTCTTAATTTGGAAGATTTTCAGGTTGTAGTTTTTATTATTTGAATATATTTCTTCCCTCATCTGTCAGCTTGTTGTGCTGTGGGGTCTTGCGTGTTGCTGTGATGCTGAAAGCTATACCACCAGTATTTCACAGATCACCGGGGCTACTCGTGGTGGACAGGTTTCTGCTGAGATTCCAGACTAAGACAGAGGAGGAGAAAGGACCAGGCAGCCCTCTCCAGAAATAATTAGCCATTGAAAACTCTATGAACAGCAGAGAAGCACTGTCAAACATAGTGCCAGAAAATGAGCCCCCCACTCTGGAAGGCACTCACAAAACAATTGGAAAGAGTTGCTTCCTCAAAGTAAAGTTGACCTTAATGAAGGGAATGGAGAAAAGCACCTAGGACCTCCTTTAGCTGATGTGGCACGACTCAAAATGAGAAGAAACATAGTGGCTGCAACAGTGGGCTCAAACATAAAAAGATCATATGTGTGGCACAGTGTTGGGTAGTGTTTCATTCTGTTGTACATTCTGTAGCTATGAATATGATCTGAGTCAACAGCACCCAACAACAATTACATATTTATTGATAATCCAAATTTATTTGACCACCAATGTGTTATACTTTTTATTTAACTCTATGTTCATAGCACAGGTGACAAGTTTAGTGCCCTCCAGAGTATACTTCGAGAAGCACAGCCTTTATACTCTTTAACCACCCATTTCTGTTCCATAGAGATTTGTACCACCCATGATTTGTCAGGCAACATGCTGAGGATTTGTCAGGCAATTTGCTGAGGTAACTTTACCCAGTTATTTTGGTGAGATGTGGAAAAATATAGGTTCAGAATACTTTCCATTGCTATAGAGTGTAACATTTTAATAATATTTCTATTATCACATTTTACCCTCCCAAAAA